>WNWK01021610.1:0-33849 GCA_009830355.1 Cherax destructor
AACTGTTGCTTCATAATTCTTAAGCTAGTCATAAGTTTGCCTAAGACACTCCAATTTAGAAACTGTATTATGCCAATACATCACCTTTACCATTAATATATAAACTAATTGTTGAATTCTTAAATGTTTAAATTCCAGTACCTCAATTTTGTAAACCCAGCTAATCACTACAATTACCTAACCTTACTATCTGTATAATCATTGTGTCGCTATTGAGTAAGACCTATCATAAGACTGCCTGAAAAGCCTAGGCATACCTAGGCATATTATGGGCCATCTTGTAATATCTACTTCATAAAATGTATAATTATAAGTACACCCCACCTTGTATATTACCAGAAATAAAGAATTTGAATTTGAATATTTTGAGGAACTTTTAAATGTCGATGAAAAAAGGGAGGCGGTAAATTCATGTACTGGCCAGGGAGGTACAACATCGTTTAGGAGTGAAGAAGAGCAGGATGTGAGTGTGGGGGAGGTGCTTGAGGCATTACGTAGAATGAAATGGGGTAAAGCAGCTGGAACTGACAGGATCATGACAGAAATGTTAAAAGCAGGGGGATATATAGTGCTGGAGAGGTTGGTATTTTTGTTTAATAAATGTATGAAAGAGGAGAAGGTACCTAGGGATTGGCAGAGAGCATGTATAGTTCATTTATATAAAGGGAAGGGGGATAAAAGAGAGTGTAAAAATTATAGGGGAATAAGTTTACTGAGTATACCAGGTAAAGTGTATGGCAGGGTTATTATTGAAAGAATTAGAGGTAAGACAGAGAGTAGGATTGCAGATGAGCAAAGAGGCTTTAGAGTGGGTAGGGGATGTGTAGATAAAGTGTTTACAGTGAAACATATATGTGAACAGTATTTAGATAAAGGTAGAGAAGTTTTCATTGCATTTATGGATTTAGAAAAGGCATATGATAGAGTGGATAGGGGAGCAATGTGGCAAATGTTGCAAGTGTATGGAATAGGTAGTAAGTTACTGAAGGCTGTAAAGAGTTTTTATGAGGATAGTGAGCCTCAGGTTAGGGTGTGTAGGAGAGAGGGAGATTACTTCCCGGTAAAAGTAGGTCTTAGACACGGATGTGTAATGTCACCATCGTTGTTTAATATACTTATAGATGGGGTTGTAAAAGAAGTAAATGCTAGGGTGTTGGGGAGAGGGATGGGATTAAATTATAGGGAATTAAATGCAAAATGGGAGTTGACACAGTTACTTTTTGCTGATGATACTGTGCTTATGGGAGATTCTAAAGAAAAGTTGCAAAGGTTAGTGGACGAGTTTGGGAGAGTGTGTAAAGGTAGAAAGTTGAAAGTGAACATAGATAAAAGTAAGGTGATGAGGGTATCAAACGATTTAAATAAAGAAAAATTGGATATCACATTGGAGAGAGGGATTATGGAAGAAGTAAATGTTTTCAGATATTTGGGAGTTGACGTGTCAGCGGATGGGTTTATGAAGGATGAGGTTAACCATAGAATTGATGAAGGAAAAAAGGTGAGTGGTGCGTTGAGGTATCTGTGGAGACAAAAACGTTATCCATGGAGGCAAAGAGGGAATGTACGAAAGTATAGTGGTACCAACACTCTTATATGGGTGTGAAGCATGGGTTGCAAATGCTGCAGCAAGGAGGAGGCTGGAGGCAGTGGAGATGTCCTGTCTAAGGGAAATGTGTGGTGTAAATATTATGCAGAAAATTCGGAATGTGGAAATTAGGAGAAGGTATGGAGTTACTAAAAGTATTTGTCAGAGGGCTGAAGAGGGGTTGTTGAGGTGGTTTGGTCATTTAGAGAGAATGGATCAAAGTAGAATGACTTGGAGAGCGTATAAATCTATAGGGTAAGGAAGGTGGGGTAGGGGTCGTCCTAGAAAAGGTTGGAGGGAGGGGGTAAAGGAGGTTTTGTGGACGAGGGGCTTGGACTTCCAGCAAGCATGTGTGAGCGTGTTAGATAGGAGTGAATGGAGACGAATGGTTTTTGGGACATGATGATCTGTTGGAGTGTGAACAGGGTAACATTTTGTGAAGGGATTCAGGTAAACCAGTTAATTGATTTAGTTGAACTTGAGTCCTGGAAATGGGAAGTACAATGCCTGCACTTTAAAGGAGGGGTCTGGGATAGTGACAGCTGGGAGGGACTATTCTCAGCTGTCGTATCTGAGCGCCTTTGCAAAGACAGTCATTATGTATGAGTGTGGTGAAAGTGTTGAATGATGATGAAAGTATTTTCTTTTTTGGGGATTTTCTTTCTTTTTGGGTCACCCTGCCTCGGTGGGAGACGGCCGACTTGCTGAAAAAAAAAAAAATGAATGAAAAGAAGTTGGATGTCTTGGCCCTAAGCGAAACAAAGCTGAAGGGGGTAGGCGAGTTTCAGTAGGGAGAAATAAATGCGATTAAGTCAGGAGTATTTGAGAGAGTTAGAGCTAAGGAAGGGGTAGCAATAATGTTGAAGGATCAGTTATGGAAGGAGAAGAGGGAATATAAATGTGTAAATTCAAGGATTACAGTAGGGCCCCACTTATACGGCAGGTTAGTTTCCAGGCAAGTGCCTTAAAGCAGACATCGCCGAAAAGCAGAACTCCATTTTTTTCCACTTCTAAATGCATATAAATGCCAGACAACAAGCTTACACTAACTTATATTAAGTTAGCAATAGCACTAGGCATTAAAAAACACAATAAAAAGTAAGATACACACAGAGTACACTTATTACTTACCTTAAAGTATTAACATTGATGTGTGAGAGGTGAGTGGCAGGGTATTGTCTAAAACAAGTAAAACATTAAAAGGAATTTTCTTTTCCTTGCAGTAAGTCTCAATTGTAGGCTTAAAATAGTCTGTGAACCAATTTATGATAAGATCAGTAGTCATCCAAGCTTTCGAATTGGATTTATAATAAACAGGGAGGCTACCTTTTGCATAGTTTTTTATGGCCCTAGGATTCTCCGAGTGATAAATTATCATAGGTTTTAACTTGCAATCCCCAGCAGCATTAGCTCCTAGAAAGAGTGTTAGCTGACACTCTTGGGTTATCCTGGGTTATCTACACATATGCTGCTATATATTCAAATTCAAATTCAAATTCAAATTCTTTATTTCATGTAATATACAAGGTGGGGTGTACTTATAATTATACATTAAAGTAGATATTACAAGATGGCCAATAATATGCCTAGGTATGCCTAGGCTTTTCAGGCAGTCTTATGATAGGTCTTACTCAATAGCTACACAATGATTATACAGATAGTAAGGTTAGGTAATTGTAGTGATTAATTAGGTTTACAAAATTTAGGTACTGGAATTTAAACATTTAGGAATTTAACAATTAGTATAAGAAGTTAGCAATTAGTTTATATATTAATGATAAAGGTGATGTATTGGCATAATATAGTTTCTATATTGGAGTGTCTTAGGCAAATTTATGACTAGCTTAAGTATTATAAAGCAATAGTTGTATTAGAATTTTGGTTAGTACTGTGCAAATTAAGGGGAATCACAGATATCAATAAGTGTATTTTGCTGTGGTTAGTACTGTGCAAATTAAGGGGAATCACAGATATCAATAAGTGTATTTTGCTGTGGATACGTGCAAGATAAAGTAGTTTTCATGTGCTTAGCTACCGGTTGGGTGCGTAAGTGATATAAGATGTTTTTTAACGGTGATTTTGAAAATGGAGGTTGTGTCTGCAGTTCTAGAGTTTTCAGGCAGGGAGTTCCAGATTTTAGGCCCTTTTATGCGCATTGAATTTTTGTATAGATTTAGTCGGACACGGGGAATGTCAAAGAGATGTTTATGTCTGGTATTATGTCTATGGGTCCTGTCACAACTGTCAAGAAAGTGTTTTAGCTCAGGGTTAAAGTTGGAATTAATGGTTCTATAAATGTAGATAGCAGAGTAGTAAGTATGGAAGTTCTGAACAGTGAGTAGGTTTAGGTCTTTGAAGAATAGGGTGTGTGCTGCCTAGCGTTGGATTGCGTGATAATTCTTACTGCGGCTTTTTGTTGGGTTATTATTGGCTTTAGGTGGGTAATTGCTGTTGATCCCCATGCACAAATGGCATATGTGAGGTAGGGATAGATGAGTGAGTAGTATAGTGTGAGTAGGGCTGATTGTGGTACATAATACCGTATCTTAGAGAGGATCCCCACAGTTTTGGACACTTTCTTTGTTATGTGTTGGATATGGGTGCTGAATTTTAGGCTGCTGTCAAGGTGAAGGCCCAGGAACTTGCCCTCGTTATGTTTAGCAATAGGTGTAGTGTTGATCTTAATGTTTAATTGTGGATCATCTGTTCTGTTGCCAAATATAACATAGAAGGTCTTATCAGTGTTGAGTGTAAGTTTATTGGCTGTCATCCATGTTGATATTTTTATTAATTCGTCCTTAACAATGGTATTAAGCGTGGCAAGGTTTGTGTGGGAGATGACATAAGTTGTGTCGTCAGCAAAGAGTATTGGTTTCAGGTGTTGTGATACATTGGGAAGATCATTGATGTATAAGAGGAAGAGCAGGGGACCAAGGACACTTCCCTGCGGTACTCCGGTGTCTAGTGGTAGTGTCGTGGAGGATGTGTCTTTAATAGTGACATACTGGTACCTATTAGTGAGGTAGGATTTGAGGTATGCTAGTGCATGACCTCTTATTCCATAGTGGTCAAGATTGTGGAGTAGGATGCCGTGGTTTACTGTGTCAAGAGCTTTCCTTAGGTCAATAAAAAGTCCTAGTGGATATTCCTTATTTTCGAGTGCTGTGTAAAGCAGGTCTATCATTTTTACTATTGCATTTTTACTATTGTATTTGATGGCTATATCAGTGATCAACATATACCTTGTTAGTAAGTTTATTCAGGTATACACAAATACAGTTACATAGATTATCATACATAACAGAATATGAGTAGAGTACCTAGGATAACCCAAAAAAGTCAGTTCACCAAGTTCAATCATTTCTAACTTGGCACTTAAAGTAAGAGGCTTACGACTCCTCTTTTTATCACAACTTAGCTTAGACGCCATAGTCAATGAGAGCCAACTAGTTACCGAAAGAGTAAACGAGAGTGAGAACGAGATACGGAGTTCAGACAAGGTAAAAAAACAAACTGAACAGGTAGTGGGCGATCACTCGGTCAGGCGAAATGAATGCCATTAATACGTGTCCATTTTTAGTTCATTCACATACGTTTGTAAGAGTTTGTGAAACTTTTACCTCAAAATAATAATAATAATTACCTCACATATAATAATAATTACCTCACAATACAAATACTCTTACATTGTGTACAAGTTAGTACAAAATAAACAAACAGCATCACTCCCTTTCTCATGCAACACACTATTTTCAGAGGTAATGATAGTATTATTATTTTTATCATAATAAAAAAGAAGCACTAAACCCACAAGGGTTGTGAATAGCTATATATAGAGTGAAGGCATATGAAAGGAATATTTTTCTACAGTTATCCCTCAATGTTTGACTAGAGAAAACATAATTCTTCTGACATTCCTACAAAGTAGCTTGGTAAACAAATCTCATATTTGTCAATTTTTATTCTGTAGGTGTATGTATCATGTTTATATGCTATGTAACGTGGTTTTTAAATAATTTTGAAGAAAATATCATAGATGAATTAATGAAAATGTCTATATTAACGTAAAATAAGACATTTAATGTGCCCAAGTGATTATTATTAGTATTACGTAATGTTTTCCCTCCGCCCGGCAACACCATAGCATATAAACAGCATGTTTATATGCTTTGTAACGTGTTTCTTATATAATTTTGAAGAAAATATTATAGATGGATTAATGAAAATGTATATTAACGTAAAATAAGACATTTAATGTGCCCAAGAGTGATTATTATTAGTATTACGTAATGTTTTTCCTTCGCCCGGCAACCACACCTACATAACATATAAACAGCATGTTTATATGCTATGTAACGTGTTTCTTATATAATTTTGAAGAAAATATCATAGATGGATTAATGAAAATGTCTATATTGAAGTAAAATTGGACATTTAATGTGCCCAAGAGTGATTATTACATAATAGAGAGATGTGCTCACGGAAAATGTAAACAAACCGGGTGGCGCGCGCCGTATCTGAAAGACCCTCGCTGTATACAAAAGTTTTGGTCATAATTTGAACTCGCCGTATGAACGGTATGCCGAAAGGCGAATCGCCGAAAAGCGGGGCCCTACTGTATGTGGATTAAAATAAGGTTCGGATGCGAAAAGTGGGTCATAATAAGTGTGTATGCACCTGGAGAAGAGAGGAGTGTAGAGGAGAAGAGAGAGATTTTGGGAGATGTTAAGCAAATGTATAGGAACTTTTGAACCAAGTGAGAGAGTAATAGTGGTAGGGGACCTAAATGCTAAAGTAGGAGAAACATGTAGAGAGGGTGTGGTAGGTAAGTTTAGGGTGCCAGGTGTAAATGATAATGGGAGCCCATTGATTGAACTTTGTATAGAAAGGGGTTTAGTTACAGGTAATACATATTTTAAGAAAAAGGGGATAAATAAGTATACAAGATATGATGTAGGGCGTAATGACAGTAGTTTGTTGGACTATGTATTGGTAGATAAAAGACTGTTGAGTAGACTTCAGGATGTACATGTTTATAGAGGGGCCACAGATATATCAGATCACTTTTTAGTTATAGCTACAGTGGGAGTAAAAGGTAGATGGGATACAAGGAAAAGAGAAGCAGTTAGTAACAGAGAGGTGAAGGTTTATAAACTAAAAGAGGAGGCAGTTAGGGTAAGATATAAACAACTATTGAAGGATAGATGGGCTAGTGAGAGTGTAGGCAATGTGGTCGAAGATGTATGGGGTAGGTTTAAAAATGTAGTGTTAGAGTGTTCAGCAGAAGTGTGTGGTTACAGGAAAGTGGGTGCGGGAGGGAAGAATAGCGATTGGTGGAATAATGATGTAAAGAGAATAGTAAGGGAGAAAAAGTTGGCATATGAGAGGTTTTTACAAAGTAGAAGTGATGCAAGGAGGGAAGAGTATATGGAGAGTAAAAGAGAGGTTAAGAGAGTGGTGAAGCAATGTAAAAAGAGAGCAAATGAGAGAGTGGGTGAGATGTTATCAACAAATTTTGTTGAAAATAAGAAAACGTTTTGGAGTGAGATTAATAAGTTGAGGAAGCCAAGGGAACAAATGGATTTGACAGTTAAAAATAGGAGAGGAGAGTTTTTAAATGGAGAGTTAGAGGTATCGGGAAGATAGAGGGAATATTTGAGGAGTTGTTAAATGTTAATGAAGACAGGGAAGCTGTGATTTCGTGTATAGGGCAAGGAGGAATAACATCTTGTAGGAGTGTGGAAAAGCCAGTTGTGAGTGTGGGGAATGTTCGTGAGGCAGTTGCTAGAATGAAAGGGGGTAAGGCAGCTGGGATTAATGGGATAAAGATAGAAATGTTAAAAGCAGGTGGGGATATAGTTTTGGAGTGGTTGGTGTTATTTAATAAATGTATGGAAGAGGGTAAGGTACCTAGGGATTGGCAGAGAGGGTGTATAGTTCCTTTGTACAAAGGCAAAGGGGACAAAATAGAGTGCAAAAATTATAGGGGAATAAGTCTGTTGAATGTACCTGGTAAAGTGTATGGTAGAGTTATTATTGAAAGAATTAAGAGTAAGACAGAGAGTAGGATAGCAGATGAACAAGGGGGCTTCAGGAAAGGTAGAGGGTGTGTAGACCAAGTGTTTACAGTGAAACATATAGGTGAACAGTATATGGATAAGGGTAAAGAGGTTTTTGTGGCATTTATGGATTTGGAAAAGGCGTATGATAAGGTGGATAGGGGAGCAATGTGGCAGATATTGCAGGTGCATGGAATAGGAGGTAGGTTACTGAAAGCAGTGAAGAGTTTTTATGAGGATAGTGAGGCTCAGGTTAGAGTGTGTAGGAGGGAGGGGGGACTATTTCCCAGGATGTTTGATGTAACCGTGGTTGTTCAATATATTTATAGATGGGGTTGTAAGAGAAGTGAATGTGAGGGTCTTGGCAAGAGGTGTGGGGTTAAAAGATAAAGAATCAAATACAAAGTGGGAGTTGTCACAGTTGCTTTTTGCTGATGATACTGTGCTTTTGGGAGATTCTGAAAAGAAGTTGCAGAGGTTGGTGGATGAATTTGGAAGGGTATGTAAAAGAAGAAAATTGAAAGTGAATATAGGAAAGAGTAAGGTGATGAAGATAACAAAAAGATTAGGTGACGAAAGATTGGATATCAGATTGGAGGGAGTATAGAGGAGGTGAATGTATTCAGAAATTTGGGGGTGGACATGTCAGCAGATGGGTCTATGAAGGATGAGGTGAATCATAGAATTGATGAGGGGAAAAGGGTGAGTGGTGCACTTCGGAGTCTGTGGAGACAAAGAACTTTGTCCATGGAAGTAAATAGAGGAATGTACGAGAGTATAGTTATACCAACACTCTTATATGGGTGTGAAGCATGGATGATGAATGCTGCAACGAGGAGAAGGCTGGAGGCAGTGAAGACGTCATGTCTGAGGTCAATGTGTGGTGTGAATATAATGCAGAGAATTCGGAGTTTGGAAATTAGGAGGAGGTGCGGGATTACTAAAACTATTATCCAGAGAGCTGAGGAGGGGTTGTTGAGGTGGTTCGGACATATAGAGAGAATGGAATGAGACAGAATGGCTTCGAGAGTGTATAAATCTGTATTGGAGGGAAGGCTGGGTAGGGGTCGGCCTAGGAAAGGTCGGAGAGAGGGGGTAAAGGAGGTTTTATGTGCGAGGGGCTTGGACTTCCAGCAAGCATGTGTTAGCGTATTTGATAGGAGTGAATGGAGACAAATGGTTTTTAATACATGACGTGCTGTTGGAGTGTGAGCAAAGTAACATTTATGAAGGGATTCATGGAAACCGGCAGGCCGGACTTGAGTCCTGGAGATGGGAAGTACAGTGTCTGCACTCTGAAGGAGAGGTGTTAATGTTGCAGTTTTAAACTGTAGTGTAAAGCACCCCTCTGGCAATGATGATGATTAAAGTTTTTCTTTTTCGGGCCACCCTGCCTTGGTGGGAATCGGCCGATGTGTTAATAAAAAATAAACAAAAATAATAATAATAATAATAATAATAATGATAGTGCATAATAATGATGATGATAATAATAATAATAATAATAATAATAATAATAATACGTAATAATAATAATAAAGTTCCCTTGAAGCAATTATGTAAGATATGTGTCACTGCCTTATCTCATCTGATCTTCACTAATGATGACTGGTGACATTTGATGAGGGGTGAGGGGTAGTCTTATCTCTTCTTATGAGTCCAGTAATTACAGTGATGACATTTGACGAGCTTACACTGCTTCCCTTTATTTGTTACGCAAATCTGTCTGTCTGTGTGTCTGTCTGTCTGTGTCTTTCTGTCTCCTTGTCTCAGAGAGTAGCTCATGAACCAACTGGTATTACACGGATCACAAGCACATTATATCACTTTGTCTTGATTTTTTAGTTATCCTAGGTAATTTACACTATGTATAATTGTACGTATTTACGTATGTGTTCCTGTGAGATAGAGACAGATAAAGACAGACAGATAGATACAGACAGACAGACAGAGATAGACAGCCAATCAGGTACCCAGCTGACCAGCCAGCTACTGGCCAGCCTGGTGGCCAACCAGCTGCTTGGTGGGCAGGCAGGCAGCCAGCTGGCCTGCCAGCCTTCCGACATCACTTTCCACTTCAAAGGGGAGTGGTTAATATGACATGACATCAGTGAATCCTTGGTGTTTGCCGCAGTGTTTGGTCTAGCTGGTGCTCAATTTAACTGGTGCTCCCACTAAGTACTAAGTGGTCCCAGATTTTTTTAATATGGCACACACCGAGTGTTAAGACCCATTCTATGCTGATCAGGCATCTCAGGCCAATCATGCCAAATTTGGAGGCAGGAAAAATAAAACGTAAATATACGTTTGGGGCAGTAGCAGTACTAACGTATATATACGTTTGGACCGTTTAAGGGTTAAACCAAAAACACAGTCAGAGATTTTTTTCCTCATTACGCACTGTGTGGTGCAGGATTTTTTTTATACTGCTCACACTGACCGCACAGACCCATTCTCTCACATCTAGGCCTACCAGCCTGTTTCCACTTGATTTGAGGGCGCTAGAATTTAGGCGTACTAGTACGTCGAAAACCCTGGTGTGTAAGCCATACTAGTATGGCTGAAACCCTGAAAGGGTTAAGAGTGTAGCAAGTAAATTAGTGAAAAGTGAAGTGAAAAAAACAAAAAAATTGCAGCAGTTATGTTCAGCGATAAAGTGTAGTATTAAGAGTGTAGAAAGTAAGTTAAGCGATTAAGCGATAGAAAAAGCATGAAATGAAACAAACTCCTCTAATGTTGATTTTGAGCATCCACTCGGCAACTGTGTGTATGATACACGTCCGGTCCGCCTGGGACGCCGCTTCTAGGCATACCACACTCAGTCTGTCTCTGTCTTTTGTTGAGTTAGCAATACTCCGCGCATTCATCTATTGTTTTTTGTGCTTGTTTATTGATTAAGACTGTGAAATAAGCCACCATGGGGCCAGAGTGTGTCCAAGAGAAGGATTTTGAAGGGCTTGAGGCTGACCCTGAGAACCCTACGCCTATTGTGGAATGTATTGTGTCTTTGGGAGAGTCCATGGGGTTGGATGTGAGTGGCGAGGATGTGGAAGAGTTGGTGGAAGACCACAGGGAAGAGCTAACCACTGAGGAGCTGCAACACCTTCAACTGGAACAGGAACAGACTGCAGCTGAGGATATTGTTCAGAGGAGGAGGAAGAGAGGGGAGAGAATGTGCCTTCTTCAGTGATTAAGGACATGTGTGCAAAGTGGAGTGAGTTGCAAAGTTTTGCGGAGAATTATCACCCTAACAAAACTGTTGCAAGCCGTGTCTGTAACATGTTCAATGACAATGTCATCCCATTTTAGGACAATCTTAACCCTTTCAGGGTCCAAGGGGGGTCTCCGAAACTCGTTCTCAGGGTCCAAGAATTTAAAAAAAAAAAAAAAAAACATTTCTTATGAAATGATAGAGAATCTTTTTCTGATCATAACGCCACAAAAATTGTGAAATTTGATCGAAAACTAACGGAATTATGCGTTCGCGAAGTTGGCGGCAGCCATGACACTTACGCATCGGCGATTTCGCCTACTTTGAGCCCTATTTTCGGCAAATTCCAATGTTTCAAGCAACTAAAATTATAGCTATTTTGCTAGAACTCCATTTCTTCTATCGATTGAGTACAAGAAACCGCCTATTTACCTATTACAACTACCCAAAATAGTGGTCAGAAAATGGCAATTTGGCCAATTTCACACAAATTTCAAACGATGCCAATTTCAAAGTAGGGTCCAGAATAAACAAGGCAAACATTCCTGGCACTAAAATAACGTCTTCTCTGTTCATTAGTCACGTTTCCAGGCACCTCTTACATTACTTTTGCTTTTCATTTTGAATTTTTATTCTCACAAAAAAATAGAAGATTTACTGTTATGTATACAACTGCATCATTGTAAAAATGGTATAAATGATATTAGAGCACTTGTGCATGAATATTAGACTCGCTAGTTGATGTGTATTGGATGCATGGTGTGATTTGTTTACTCTTGAACATCGTCAAAAATCGAACATTTTCGCTACTTTGAGCTCAATTTCAAGGTACTTGTCGTTGTCAAACCAATCAAAATCATCTCTATTTCTGTAATATGTCTTCCATTCTATCAAATGAGACCAAGAAAACGAGAACACATCAATAAATACCATACGAAAAAGGACTTCAAAGTCGCTTTTTTAAACCAAAAACACGGTCAGAGTTTTTTTTTCCTCATTATGCACTGTGTGGTGCAGGAATTTTTTAATACTGCGCACACTGACCGCACAGACCCATTCTATCACATCTAGGCCTAACAGCCTGTTTCTGCTTGATTTGAGGGCGCTAGAATTTAGGAGTACTAGTACGTCAATAACCCCAGGGCGTAAGCCGTACTAGTACGTCAATAACCCTGAAAGGGTTAAAGAGATGCCAGAAACAGAAACAGTGCCAGTAAAAGACAAAGAAGGGAAGTAACCCCGGATACCTGAAGAATTATGGAGGGGGATTCCCCTTCCAAACAATAAACTCTCCTCCCTCTCCCCTCCTCGCCTTCTTCAATACGCCAACAAGAGTCTTCAATAAAGGTATGTAATGTTTAGATTGATTTATATTTATTTATCATTGTTTTCTATATGTAAAACTACAGTGAACCCCCGAGTATCGTAATTAATCCATTCCAGGAGCTATTATTTAACACGAAGTTTACGAAATTCGAACCATTATTTCCCATAAGAAATAATGTAAATACAATTAATCCGTTCCACAAAAAAATATTCATACAAAATAATTAAAAACAATATATATATATATATATACATTTACTTACCTTTATTGAAGAGTTGCAGGCATCTGGAAGGTAGGGTTGATGACAGGGGCAGGGTGTTAATGGTTGGAAGGGGAATCCCCCTCCAAAAGGACTTCAGGTAACAAGTCAATCTCTGGGGTTACTTCCCTTCTTGGTCTTTTAACCCTATGGGGGTCGACAGGCCTTCTCAGGAAAGTGTTCCTGGGGTCGAAAATTTTTCTTATGAAATGATAGAGAATCTTTTTCCGATCATAACGTCACTAAAATTATGAAATTTGATCGAAAACTAACGGAATTATGCTTTCACAAAGTTAGCGGTAGCCATGACACTTACGCATCGGCGATTTTGCCCAATTTGAGCCCTATTTTCGACAAATTCCAATGTTTCAGTCTCCTAAAATTATAGCTATTTCGCTAGAACTCCATTTCTTCTATCGATTGAGTACAAGAAACCGCCTATTTACCAGTTTCATCTACCCAAAATAGTGGTCAGAAAATGGCAATTTTCCAATTTCACACAAATTTCAAACGATGCCAATTTCAAAATAGGGTCCAGAGTAAACAAGGCAGACATTCCTGGCACTAAAATAACATGTTCTCTGTTCAGTAGTCACGTCTCCAGGCCCCTGTTCCATTACTTTTGCTTTTCATTTTGAATTTTTATTCTCACAAAAAATAGAAGATTTACTGTTATGAATACAACTGCATCATTGTAAAAATGGTATAAATAATATCAGAGCACTTGTGCATGAATATAAGACTCGCCAGTTGATGTGTATTGGAGGCATGGTGTGATTTGTTTACTCTTGAACATCGTCAAAAATCGAACATTTTTGCTAAATTTAGCTCAATTTCAAGGTACTTGTCATTGTCATACCAATCAAAATCATCTCTATTTCTGTAATATATGTTCAATTCTATCAAATGAGACCAAGAAAACGAGAATATATCAATAAATACCATACGAAAATCGACTGCAAAGTCACTGTTTTAATCGAAAAAAATGGTCAGAGTTTTTTTTCTTTCATTATGCAGTGTGTACTGCAGGATTTTTTTTATACTGCGCACACTGACCACACAGACCCATTCTTTCATATGTATGCCTACCAGAAATTTTCTGCTTAAATTGAGGCCGCTAGAATTTGGGCGTACTAGTACGGCACCAACCCCTGCTTGTAAAACGTACTAGTACGGCACCGACCTCGAAAGGGTTAATGCCACTAGGACCAGCTTGAGAGTCACTAGACCCCTGCCTGGTAAAGTAACTGTCCACAGTCCTCTGTTTCTGGCGACTTTTCAACACTTTCCTGAAGTGCAACATGGCTCTGTCACTGAAGTGGCTGCACAGAAGGCTCATTTCAGCTTGCTCAGGGTGGTCTTTCAATAAATGTCTGAAACTCATTCCACTTTGTACACATCTCCTTAAGCACTGAAGAAGGCACCTCCTCCTCTCTCTCTCCCTCCTCCTCTGAAGCAATAACCTCAGCTGTGGTCTGTTGCTGTTCCAGCTGAAGCTCTTGCAGCTCTTCAGTTGTTAGCTCTACCCTGTGCTCCTCCACCAACTCTTCCACATCCTCACCACTCACCTCCAACCCCAGGCTGTTCTGCAATGCCACAATATCTTCCACAACAGGCACAAGGTCGTCAGGGTTAGGGTCAGCCTCAAATCCTTCAAAATCCCTCTTTTCAACACAATCCGGCCACAGTGGTCTCCAAGCAGAGTTCAAAATCCTGGAAGACACTTCCTCCCAAGCCTTACCTATAAGGCGTATGCAATGCACGATATTGAAGTTATCTTTCCAGAACTCTCTTAGGGTCAATTCAGAGTCATTGGTCACATTAAAGCACTTCTGAAACACTGCTTTGGTGTACAGTTTCTTGAAGTTTGCAATGACCTGCTGGTCCATGGGCTGGATGAGAGGAGTGGTGTTAGGAGGCAAGAACTTCACTCTGATGAAATTGAACTTGTCAGACAACAACTCTTGCAAGTTGTGAGGATGAGCAGGAGCATTGTCCAGTACCAGGAGGCACTTGAGTCCCAATTTCTTTTCCAGGAGGTATTTCTTCACACTAGGGCCAATCACTGCAGTCACCCATTCCTTGAAAATCTCCGTAGTGACCCATGCCTTGGTGTTAGCCTTCCAATGCACACACAAATTATTCTTGTCAACACTGTGTTTCTTGAAGGGTCTGGGATTTTCATAGTGATACACCAGTAAAGGCTTCACTTTAAAATCACCACTGGCATTGGCACACATCATAAGAGTTAGCCTGTCTTTCATAGGCTTGTGTCCTGGCTGTGCCTTTTTCTCCTGAGTAATGTAGGTCCTGTTGGGCATTTTCTTCCAAAACAGGCCTGTTTCATCACAGTTAAACACTTGTTGGGGGAGGAATTCTTCAGCCTCTACGAACCCCTTAAATTCACTCTCAAACTTTTCAGCTGCACGTTTGTCTGAGCTGGCTGCCTCACCATGTCTCACAACACTGTGTATGCCACTATGTTTCTTAAACCTGTCAAACCAGCCTTTGCTGGCTTTAAAATCACTCGCCTCACCACTGGTTGTAGGTATTGTCTTGACAAGATCTGCGTGCAACTTCCTTGTTTTTTCACAAATTATCGCCATGGAAATACTATCACCCGCTCTCTGTTTTTCATTGATCCACAACAACAACAACTTCTCAACCTCATCCACTGTTTTTTATCTATTTTTCGTTAACATATCAACCCCTTTTGCAACATTAGCTTCCTTGATCTCATTTCTCTTTGCCAGGATAGAGCTGATAGTAAATGGGGTTTTCTTGTACATCCTGGCAAGATCACTCAGATGTATGCCACTCTCATATTTTTCTACTATCTCCTTCTTCAGTTCGATGGTGTCTTCACTTTCTTTACCACAGGGGTGCCACTAGGAAGCTTCTTTGGACCCATGGTGACTTATTTCACAGTGACAATAACTAAACCACCAAAAAAGACACCAAATGTATTGTGAATGTTTGAAAGAGCACGCTGGGTAATGTTCTCTCAATGGTAAACAATGCTTCACTGGCGGGCGTCCTGTGCAGGCGCGGAGCAGGCGGACAGGTCTAATACGTTACGAAAAACGAGCCAGTTTACGATTCATGAAATCGAAAAAAGCTTAAAAAACACGATTTTTACGAAATAAGAACCTTACGAAACTCGGGGGTCCACTGTATAGTTATTCTAAAAACTTAATTTTTTGTGAATATTTGTTGGTGTCTGGAACAGATTAATTGGATTTACATTACAGTCAACCCTACGTTTTCGTGTATCTCTGTTTTCGGTGATTTCAGTTTTCGGGCAGGTTTTTCAGGGAAATTTTACCTCTGTTTTCGGTGATTACCTCCGTTTTTGTTCTTGGTACGGAACCTGTCCACCAGTGCCCCGCACATACAAAGCCCGGAAGCCCGCCACCCACGCAGTGTAGCATTGTATATGCTTGAGTGAACATCATCCCAGGAGTTCATACAAAACATTTAGTATTAATAATTCATTGTTTTTGACCCTTGATTATTGTGTGTGACTACTAAATAAACTACCATGGGCCCAAAGAAAGCTCCTAGTGCCAGTTCTTTGGTAAAGAAAGTGAGGAACACCATAGAATTAAAGAAAGAAATAATTGAAAAATATGATAGTGGTGTACGTATTGCCGAGCTTGCCAGGATATACAATAAGGCCCCATCAACCATCGGTTCCATTGTGGCGAAGAGAAAAGAAATCACTGAAGCTAATGTTGCGAAAGGAGTGAATACAATAATGAAACAGAGATCACAAACAATGGAAAATATGGAGAAATTGTTGTTGGTGTGGATAAACGAAAAACTGCTAGCGGGTGACAGTGTTGTGCAGTCATTAATTTGTGAAAAAGCAAGGCAGTTGCATACCGATCTTGTCAAGAAAATGCCTGGAACCAGTGCTGATGTTGATGAATTTAAGGCCAGCAAAGGCTGGTTCGAAAAATTCAAGAAGAGAAGTGGCAAACACAGTGTTGTAAGGCATGGTGAGGGTGCCAGTTCAGATAAACAAGCGGCTGAAAAATTTGTGCATGAGTTTAAAAATACGTAAAGGCTGAAAATTTCAAACCCGAACAAGTGTTTAACCCTTTCGGGGTCAGTGCCGTACTAGTACGTTTTACGAGCAGGGGTTGGTGCCGTACTAGTATGCATAAATTCTAGCTGCCTCAAATTAAGCGGGAAATGGCTGGTAGGCTTACATATGAAAGAATGGGTCTGTGTGGTCAGTGTGCGCAGTATAAAAAAAAATCCTGCCGGACACACTGCATAATGAGAAAAAAAAACTCCAACCATTTTTTTTGTTTAAAACAGCGACTTTGCAGTCTATTTTCGTATGGTATTTATTGATGTATTCTCGTTTTCTTGGTCTCATTTGATAGATTGGAAGATATATTACAGAAATAGAGATGATTTTGATTGGTTTGACAATGACAAGTACCTTGAAATTGAGCTCAAAATAGCGAAAATGTTTGATTTTATCCGATGTTCAAGAATAAACAAATCACACCATGTGTCCAAAACACATCAACTGGCGAGTCTAATATTCTTGCACAAGTGCGCTGATATTATTTATACCATTTTTACAATGATACAGTAAATCTTCTATTTTTTGTGATAATAAAAATTCAAAATGAAAAGCACAAGTAATGTAAGAGGGGCCTGGAGACGTGACTAATGAACAGAGATGTTATTTTAGTGCCAGGAATGTCTGCGTTGTTTATTCTGGACCCTATTTTGAAATTGGCATCATTTGAAATGTGTGAAATTGGCCAAATTGCTATTTTCTGACCACTATTTTGGGTATTTGAAATTGGTAAATAGGCGGTTTCTTGTACTCAGTCGATAGAAGAAATGGCGTTCTAGCAAAATAGCTATGATTTTAGTGGACTGGAACATTGGAATTGGCCAAAAATAGGGCTCAAAGTGGGCGAAATCGCCGATACGTAAACATCTTCGAGATCGCTAACTTCGCGAGAGCATAATTCCGTAAGTTTTATTTCAAATTTCATACTTTTGGTGCCGTTATAATCAGAAAAATATTCTCTATCATTTCATAATAAAAATTTATTATTATTTTTTTTTTTTGCAAAAAATTTTTGACCCTGAGAATGTGTTTCCGAGAAGGCCTGTCGACCCCCAAAGGGTTGTGACGAAACAGGCCTCTTTTGGAAGAAAATGCCAAAGAGGACCTACATCATGCAGGAGGAAAAGACAATGCCAGGACACAAGCTTATGAAAGACAGGCTAACTCATATGTTGTGTGGTAACGCTATTGGGGATTTCAAAGTGAAGCCTTTACTCGTGTATCACTCTGAAAATCCCAGTGTGTTCAAGAAATACAGTGTTGCCAAGAGTAAATTGAGTGTGATGTGGAAAGCTAACCCTAAGGCATGGGTCACGAGGGAAATTTTCCTGGAATGGTTTAGTCAAGTTTTTGGCCCCAGTGTGAAGAAATATCTATTGGACAATAAATTGTGACTCAAGTGCCTCCTGGTACTGGACAATGCTCCTGCTCATCCTCCAGACTTGGAAGACCAATTGTCTAAGGAATTCAAATTTGTAACAGTGAAGTTCTTGCCTCCTAACACCACTCCTCTCATCCAGCCCATGGACAAGCAGGTCATTGCAAACTTCAAAAAACTGTACACCAAAGCAATATTTCAAAGGTGTTTTGATGTGACCAATGACACTGCATTGACCCTAAAAGAGTTCTGGAAGGATCATTTCAATATCTTCCATTGCATAGGCCTTATAGATAAAGCTTGGCAGGGAGTGATTTCCAGGACAATGAACTCTGCTTGGAGAAAGTTGTGGCCAGATTGTGTCCCAGAGAGGGATTTTGAAGGGTTTGGGGCTGACCCTGAGGAGCCTATGGAAGTTGTGGAAAGTATTGTGGCATTGGGGACTTCCATGGGGTTGGATGTGAGTAGCCAGGATGTGGAAGAGTTGGTGGACCACAATGAAGATCTAACCACTGAAGAGCTGCAAGAGCTTGAGCTGCAACACCATCAAAGCAGATCTCAGGAAATTGCTTCAGTGAAGGAGGAAGAGAGATGTAAGGTGCCTTCTTCAAAGATTAAGAACATTTGTTCAAAGTGGAGTGAGGTGTTTTCATTTGTGGAGGAACATCACCCTGACAAAGATGCTGCAATCCGTCTCATCAACATGTTCAATGACAATCTCTTTTCTCATTTTAGGGACATTTTAAAGAGATGCCAGACACAGAGCTCTCTGGACAGATACAGTGGAACCCCGGCTTACGATGTTATCATCTTACGTTATTTTCGGTAACCGATATTTATAACGTAAGAAATTTGTTTGTGACTTACGATGTTTGCTTCGTTTACCGACATTCGTACCGGACGTGTCCGCTTGGCGCCCAGCTGAGCGCGCACTCCAGGGAGCGTCAGTGCTATTGTTTACAAGCGAGAGCGACCACCCACCCACACCCACGCATTCATACCAGTATATTGTCATTATTCCACTGTTTTTAGTGCTTGCAACTGCTAAATAAGCTACCATGGGTCCAAGGAAAGATCCTAGTGCTAAGCCTGTGGTAAAGAATGTGCAGGGAGTGAAGCATTTATGCAGGGAGTGTAGCATTTATGCAGGGAGTGTAGCAGGCATGCAGGGAGTGTAGCAGGCATGCAGGGAGTGTAGCAGGGATGCAGGGAGTGTAGCAAAGATGCAGAGAGTGTAGCAGGGATGCAGGGAGTGTAGCAGGGATGCAGGGAGTGTAGCAGGGATGCAGGGAGTGTAGCAAGGATGCAGGGAGTGTAGCAAGGATGCAGGGAGTGTAGCAAGGATGCAGGGAGTGTAGCAGGGATGCAGGGAGTGTAGCAGGGATGCAGGGAGTGTAGCAAGGATGCAGGGAGTGTAGTAGGCATGCAGGGAGTGTAGCATTCATGCAGGGAGTGAAGCAAAGATGCAGGGAGTGTAGCAAGGATGCAGGGAGTGTAGCAAGGATGCAGGGAGTGTAGCAAGGATGCAGGGAGTGTAGTAGGCATGCAGGGAGTGTAGCATTCATGCAGGGAGTGTAGCATTCATGCAGGGAGTGTAGCATTCATGCAGGGAGTGTAGCATTCATGCAGGGAGTGTAGCATTCATGCAGGGAGTGTAGCATTCAAAGAAAAAGGCCAGTAACCCCAGAAAAGAACTTGGTACCTGCAGTGTTAATGGAAGGGGATTCCCCTTCCAAACACTAGCATACTACTCCACCTTCTCCCCTCCTCCACACATCAACAACTCTTCAATTAATGTAAGTGACATGTTATTGTTCAATATTTGCATGTGTATTTAGGTATTCTTTATTAAATTATTTATTATTTAATGTCAAAAAGTTCTAAAAAATATTTTATTTAACTACTTTTGGAAGTCTTGGACGGATTAAATTTATTTCCATTATTTCTTATGGGGAAAATTGATTCGTTTTACGATTGTTTCGCTTTAAAATATGCCCTCTCTGACGGATTAATATCGTAAGTCGGGGTACCACTGTATTTAGTGCCACAGGTGTGCAGTGACTCTGAAGCTGGTCCTAGTGGGATTAATAATAATAATAATAATAATAATAATAATTTTTATTTCAATGCATGTTACAAGTGTACAATGTTATTGGTAGTTACAAATATAATACAATTATAAAACTGTAATGCAAGGAGAGCCACTGGCATGCCATGGCATTAGGGGCAGTTTATTCTAGAGACTTATTCACTAAGTACTTAATGCTAAAGAAATTGATTGAGTTTATTCTAGTTCTATATTATTTAAATTATTAAATGGTTATACATACTATTTAAAGACAATACAAGAGAAATTGGTTGAGTTTAATCTAGTTGTAGAATTTATTTCAAATTACAGTATGTTGATGCTATACTAGTATAATAACAATACTAGAAATAGTTTTAGAGTTTCATCTAGGTATATATTTTATTTCAAATTAAGAAAATGATGATACTATAAGATTTTAAATGACAATATGATGATATAAGATTGCAACAAGTGTTAAGGAGGATGAACATATCAAAATGAGATCTTCTTAAGTAAAATAATATTGGGTTTGGAAGTTTGTTACAGTATGAGTATTTAGTATAGGGTGAGTAGGTGACTTTTGAGAAGAGTCTTGAATTGATTTTCGGACAAGGTTAACTTGATATTTACTGGTAATGAATTCCAGATTTTGGGGCCCTTTATGTGCATAGAATTTTTACATTGGTTAGTATGGACTCGGGTATGTCAAATAGTGATCTGTGTCTTGTGTCATGTTCGTGGGACCTATTAAAGTTGTTGAGGAGAATTCTGAGCGCAGGGTTAATATTAGCATGTAGAGTTTTATGTATGTAGAAGGCACATGAATAGGTATGAATATTTTTTATGGTGAGTAGTTTTAAGGTTCTGAATATAGGTGGAGTATGCTGTCTAGAGTGGGAATTTGTTATCATCCTGACTGCAGCCTTTTGCTGGGTTATGAGTGGTCTAAGGTGATTTAATGTTGTTGAGCCCCATGCACAGATTCCATAGGTGAGATAAGGGTAGATAAGAGAATGATATAGTGCAATGAGAGCTGGTTGAGGCACATAATAGCGTATCTTAGATAATATACCTACTGTCCTTGAGATTTTCTTGGAAATTTGTTGTATGTGTGTTTGGAATTTAAGACTACTGTCAAGGTGGATTCCTAGGAATTTTCCCTCTGTGAGCCTTGTGATGGGTGAACCATTTAGCGTTATGTTAAGTGGAACATTTGTAGCTTTGTTTCCAAACTGAATGTAGTAGGTCTTGTCCGTATTGAGGTAAGCTTATTTGTCATCATCCATGTTGATATTTTCTGTAATTCGGCATTAACTGTGTTGGCTAGTACGACTGGATTTGGGTGAGAGAAGACATATGTTGTGTCATCTGCAAACAAAATGGGTTTGAGTAGTTGTGATGCATTCGGTAGGTCATTTATGTAAATGAGGAATAGGAGTGGCCCCAGGACACTACCTTGAGGGACACCGACTGTAATTTGTTGTGTGGAAGAGTTCTCTCCATTTGTGTTCACGTACTGACTTCTGTTGCTAGTACGACTTTAGGTAGTTGAGGGTGCCCCTAATACCATAGTGCGCTAGTTTTGTGAGCAATAAATCATGGTCGACTGTATCAAATGCTTTGCGTAGGTCTATGAAGATTCCAGCTGAACCTCTTTCTTCTCAAGTGCGGTGTATATTAACTCTAACATGTGTGTTATAGCATCGTTTGTGCTCTTGTTGGTCCTGAATCCAAATTGACCAAAGACAAAGAAGGGAAGTGACCCCAGATGAGGACTTGGTACCTAGAGTCCTTATGGAGGGGGATTCCCCTTCCAAAAATTAGGGTCTCTTCCCTCTCCCCTCCTCCCTCTCTTCCATCCAGCAACATCAATCTTCAATAAAGGTAAGTATCACATTGAGTTCATTCATTTGTGCATGTAAATCTATCTTTAAGGCCCCAAAATTTCTT
Source organism: Cherax destructor (assembly GCA_009830355.1). NCBI lineage: Eukaryota > Metazoa > Arthropoda > Malacostraca > Decapoda > Parastacidae > Cherax > Cherax destructor. The sequence continues at coordinate 21,937 of WNWK01021610.1, forward strand.
TTTTCAAACTTCTGGGTTTCTGGAACGAATTAATTGAATTTACATTATTTCTTATGGGGAAAATGGTTTCAGTTTTCGTTGATTTCAGTTTTAGTCGATCCCTCAGGAAACAGAGGGTTAACTGTATTTCTTATGGGAAATATTACTCCGGTTTTCGAGCATTTCGGATTTCGCGCAACCTGGAATGGATTAATTACGAAAACCAGGGGTCTACTGTAAATACATTGTTTCAGTGTTTTCCTTATGAAACTAGTGATCTAGTGCAGTTAGCCTCACAAACACTTCATTTTCTTTTATAAGACCATGGGAAGATATGGTCAGAGTAGGAGTGGGAAGGTCTGCCACCACTTGTCACATAATGACATATTTTATTCATTCTAGAGTATACAGGTCTCCCTCAACATTCGCGAGGGTTAGGGGATCAAGAGCCTCGCGAATGTTGAAAAATTGCGAATGTTTGGTGCCCCAATATATTGTAGAGAAATATAATACAATACTGCTTCCTTAACCTATTGAACCATGAACAATCATAAAACACATGAAAACATCGTAAAATAATGTACTATATACATGTTATTTTGACATGAGCTGGCTGTGGAGGGAGGCCTGTAATAGTATAATTATACAATATGTACGTATTTTATAGTGTTGTGAAGTGTCATGGGGAATCAAGAATTACTGACACACTACTGCTTCTCCCTCTGCTGTAGCTCCGCCCACTTTGTAATGATGCCAAATGTTGAATTAAATATGTATACATTAGAAAAAAAATAGAAATGAAACTTCAACTTGATAACTTTATTTTAATTTGCATAAATCATATATTACAGGAAACAATAAAAAAGTAAAATACACATACAACGAGTTAAGCTTACAGAAAAATACATTAAATTCACCATCTAACATCGTTACGAAGTGGGAGGAGCTATTGGAGGGAGGAGAGGCGAGCAGTGTCTGGTGAGTCGTCATGGGTGGTGGATGTTAGCATTAGCGCTAATAAAATGTTGTGTAATTACACTAATATTAGTAATACAGGTTATCTATCTATTACATTTATTCCAAATTGATATCAGAAACATGATAAACACCCTAGAACTGTAATAAAGACTCTGAAATGAATAATATATGCCATATTATATGAGTGGGGTAAGAGAAGCAGGCAGGCGCCACTCATAAAAGAGATGTTTACATCAGGGTAAACATGCCTAAATCACTCTTGTCATAAGAACAAATGCAAAAATAGCATTTATTATTTTTAGAATAATAATAATTGATCTGGAGCACTTTAAATGTCATCAGTATTTGGTAGCTGACATTTAGAGCACTCCACAACAATTATTATTATTATTATTAATTATTATTATTATTAATTATTATTATTATTATTAATTATTATTATTAATTATTATTATTAATATTTCCCTACAATATATTGTAGGAAAATAATAATAATATTATTATTTCCCTACAATATATATTATTATTATTTCCCTACAACATATTGTAGGAAAATATTTTTTTTTTTTTTTTATTAACACATCGGCCGATTCCCACCAAGGCAGGGTGGCCCGAAAAAGAAAAACTTTCATCATCATTCACTCCATCACTGTCTTGCCAGAAGGGTGCTTTACACTACAGTTATAAAACTGCAACATTAACACCCCTCCTTCAGAGTTCCGGCACTGTACTTCCCATCTCCAGAACTCAAGTCCGGCCTGCCGGTTTCCCTGAATCCCTTCATAAATGTTACTTTGCTCACACTCCAACAGCACGTCAAGTATTAAAAACCATATGCCTCCATTCACTCCTATCAAATACGCTCACACATGCTTGCTGGAAGTCCAAGCCCCTCGCACACAAAACTTCCTTTACCCCTCCCTCCAACCTTTCCTAGGCCGACCCTACCCCGCCTTCCTCCACTACAGATTTATACACTCTCGAAGTCACTCTGTCTCGTTCCATTCTCTCTACATGTCCAAACCACCTCAACAACCCTCCTCAGCTCTCTGGACAATCGTTTTGGTAATCCCGCACCTCCTCCTAATTTCCAAACTCCGAATTCTCTGCATTATATTCACACCACACATTGACCTCAGACATGACATCTCCACTGCCTCCAGCCTTCTCCTCGTTGCAACATTCATCACCCATGCTTCACACCCATATAAGAGCGTTGGTATAACTATACTCTCATACATTCCCTCTTTATTTCCATGGACAAGGTTCTTTGTCTCCACAGACTCGAGTGCTCCACTCACCCTTTTCCCCTCATCAATTCTATGATTCACCTCATCCTTCATAGACCCATCCGCCGACATGTCCACTCCCAAATATCTGAATACATTCACCTCCTCCATACTCTCTCTCTCCAATCTGATATCCAATCTTTCGTCACCTATTCTTTTTGTTATCCTCATCACCTTACTCTTTCCTATATTCACTTTCAATTTTCTTCTTTTACACACCCTACCAAATTCATCCACCAACCTCTGCAGCTTCTCTTCAGAATCTCCCAAAAGCACAGTGTCATCAGCAAAAAGCAACTGTGACAACTCCACTTTGTATTTGCTTCTTTATCTTTTAGCCCAACACCTCTTGCCAAGACCCTCGCATTCACTTCTCTTACAACCCCATCTATAAATATATTGAACAACCACGGTGACATCACACATCCTTGTCTAAGGCCCACTTTTACTGGGAAATAGTCCCCTTCCCTCCTACACACTCTAACCTGAGCCTCACTATCCTCATAAAAACTCTTCACTGCTTTCAGTAACCTTCCTCCTATTCCATACACCTGCAACATCTGCCACATTGCCCCCTATCTACCCTATCATACGCCTTTTCCAAATCCATAAATGCCACAAAAACATCTTTACCCTTATCCAAATACTGTTCACCTATATGTTTCACTGTAAACACTTGGTCTACACACCCCTACCTTTCCTAAAGCCCCCTTGTTCATCTGCTATCCTGCTTTCTGTTTTACTCTTAATTCTTTCAATAATAACTCTACCATACACTTTACCAGGTACACTCAACAGACTTATTCCCTATAATTTTTGCACTCTCTTTTGTCCCCTTTGCCTTTATACAAAGGAACAATACACGCTCTCTGCCAATCCTTAGGTACCTTACCCTCTTCCATACATTTATTAAATAATAGCACCAACCACTCCAAAATTATATCCCCACCTGCTTTTAACATTTCTATCTTTATCCCATCAATCCCAGCTGCCTTACCCCCTTTCATTCTACCCACTGCCTCACGAACTTCCCTACACCCACAACTGGCTCTTCCACACTCCTACAAGATGTTATTCCTCCTTGCCCTACACACGAAATCACAGCTTCCCTGTCTTCATCAACATTTAACAAATCCTCAAAATATTCTCTCCATCTTCCCGATACCTCTAACTCTCCATTTAATAACTCTCCTCTCCTATTTTTAACTGTCAAATCCATTTGTTCTCTAGGCTTCCTCAACTTATTAATCTCATTCCAAAACTTTTTCTTATTTTCAACAAAATTTGCTGATAACATCTCACCCACTCTCTCATCTGCTCTCTTTTACATTGCTTCACCACTCTTTTAACCTCTCTTTTCTCTCCATATACTCTTCCCTCCTTGCATCACTTCTACTTTGTAAAAACCTCTCATATGCTAACTTTTTCCCTTACTACTCTCTTTACATCATCATTCCACCAATCGCTCCTCTTCCCTCCGCACCCACTCGCCTGTAACCACAAACTTCTGCTGAACACTCTAACACTACATTTTTAAATCTACCCCATACATTTTCGACCCCATTGCCTACACTCTCACTAGCCCATCTATCCTCCAATAGTTGTTTATATCTTACCCTAACTGCCTCCTCTTTTAGTTTATAAACCTTCACCTCTCTTTTACTTACTGATTCTATTTTCCTTGTATCCCATCTACCTTTTACTCCCATGTAGCTATAACTAAAAAGTGATCTGATATATCTGTAGCCCCTCTATAAACATGTACATCCTGAAGTCTACTCAACAGTCTTTTATCTACCAATACATAGTCCAACAAACTACTGTCATTACGCCCTACATCATATCTTGTATACTTATTTATCCTCTTTTTCTTAAAATATGTATTACCTATAACTAAACCCCTTTCTATACAAAGTTCAATCAAAGGGCTCCCATTATCATTTACACCTGGCACCCCAAACTTACCTACTACACCCTCTCTGCATGTTTCTCCCACTTTAGCATTTAGGTCCCCTACCACAATTACTCTTTCATTTGGTTCAAAAGTTCCTATACATTCGCTTAACATCTCCCAAAATCTCTCTCTCTCCTCTACACTCCTCTCTTCTCCAGGTGCATACACGCTTATTATGACCCACTTTTCGCATCCGACCCTTATTTTAATCCACATAATCCTTGAATTTACACATTTATATTCCCTTTTCCTTCCATAACTGATCCTTCAACATTATTGCTACCCCTTCCTTAGCTCTAACTCTCTCAGATACTCTGACTTTATCCCATTTATTTCTCCCCACTGAAACTCGCCTACCCCCTTCAGCTTTGTTTCGCTTAGGGCCAGGACATCCAACTTCTTTTCATTCATAACATCGGCAATCATCTCTTTCTTATCATCCGCACTACATCCACGCACATTCAGACAACCCAATTTTATAAAGTTTTTCTTCTTCTGTTTTAGTAGATTTGTACAGGAGAAGGGTTACTAGCCCATTGCTCCCGGCATCTTAGTCGCCTCATACGACACGCATGGCTTACGGAGGAAAGATTCTTTTCCACTTCCCCATGGACAATAGAGAAAATAAAAAGAACAAGAGCTATTAAGAAAAAGAAGAAAAACCTAGATGTGTGTATGTATATATATGCATGTGTATGCCAGTGTAGTGTGACCTAAAGTGTAAGTAGAAGTAGCTAGATATACCTGTTATCCAGCGTGTTTATGAGACAGAAAAAAGACACCAGCAATCCTACCATCATGTAAAACAGTTTCAGGTTTCTGTTTCACAGTCACCTGGCAGGACGGTAGTACCTCCCTGGGTGGTTGCTGTCTACCAACCAACCTAGGAAAATAATAATAATAATAATTAATAATAATAATTTCTGTGGAGTGCTCTAAATGTCAACTACCAAATACTGATGACATTTAAAGTGCTCCAGATCAATTATTATAAATTATTATTATTCTAAAAATAATAAATGCTATTTTTGCATTTGTTCTTATGACAAGAGTGATTTAGGCATGTTTACCCTGATGTAAACATCTCTTATGAGTGGCGGCATGCCTGCTCTCTTACCCCACTCACATATTATGGAATATACAGTGGTACCCCGACTTACGATATTTTTTCATTCCAGAATGCTGTTCAAGAGCCATTACCAAACGAATTTATCTCCATAAGAAATTATGTAAAATAGACTAGTCTGTTTAGACCCCCAAAATTACACTTACAAAAGCATTTAAAAAAATAAACTTACATAAAAGGGTGAGTTTGGAGACCATCGTAAGTCGGGGTACCACTGTATTATTAATTTCAGCGTCTTTATTACAGTTCTAGGGTATTTATCGTGTTTCTGATATCAATTTGGAATAAATGTAATAGATAGATAACCTTTATTTAGTACATTCATTATTTACTTCCCTACAATATATTGTAGGGAAATACTGCTTCCTTAACCTATTGAACCATGAACAATCATAAAACACATGAAAACATAGTAAAATATTGTACTATATAGTACTACATACATTTTATACTGTAGTTTAATAACAAATAATGAACAAACAAAACACTCAGTGAGTGAGTGGTGGGCGGGCTGGCTGGCTGCCGGGTCAGGGGGAGGGTAGTAGGGACGCTCGGGTGGCGGGAAACTTAAATATGATTTGGTGGCTGGGAATTTGGCGGCCGGGAATTCACGAATGTGTGAAGCCCGCGAAAGTGGAAAATGTGAATGTTGAGGGAGACCTGTATATCATGTTTCTGTTATTTATATTGTTTATTATGTCATATTAGATCAATTGTGATAGATAAATAAGCCATAGAGTTGATATTAGGATTATATTGAAGTATTTTGTCCTGCCTACCGAGAGCAGGAATTCCACTGGAATGGATTAATGGCATTTAAATTAATTTAACCCTTTGACTGTCGCGACCCCAAACACTAGTGTCTCTGTGTCGCAAAATATTCGAAAAAAAAAAAATTCTTATGAAATGATAGAGAATCGTTTCTTGATGGTAATGACACCAAAAGTACAAAATTTGATGGAAAACTTACGGAATTACGCTCTTGCAAAGTTAGCGATCTCGGCGATATTTACGCATCGGCGATTTCACCCACTTTGAGCCCTATTTTTGGACAATTCCATTGTTCCAGTCGACCAAACTCGTAGCTATTTTTTTAGAACTCCATTTATTCTATCAATTGAGTATAAGAAACCGCCCAATTACCGATTTCAACTACCCAATAAAGTGGTCAGAAATTGGCAATTTGGCCAATTTCACACAAAATAAAAAAGATGCCAATTTCAAAATAGGGTCCAGAATGAACAATGCAGACATTCCTGGCACTATTGTTCATCAGTCATGTCTCCAGGCCCCTCTTATATTACTCTTGCTTTCTATTTTGAATTTTTATTCACACAAAAAATAGATTTACTATTATGCAGACTACTGCATTATTGCAATAATAGTGTAAATAATGTCAAACCATTCATGACTGTGTATTAGAATGGTTAGTTGGACACTTATTGGACAATGACATCATTTGTTTACTCTTGAACATCAGCAAAAATCGAACATTTCCACTATTTTGAGCTCAATTTCAAGGTCCTTTTCATTGTGAAACCAATCAAAATCATCTCTATTTCTGTAATATGTCTTCCATTCTATCAAATGAGACCAAGAAAACGAGAATACTGTACAACCATAAATACTATATGAAAATACACCTCAAATTCGGCGTTTTAATCCAAAAACACATTCAGAGTTTTTTTTTCTCATTATGCACTGCGTGCTGCAGGATTTTTTTTATACTGCGTACACTTACCACACAGGCCCATTCTCTCACATGTGAGCCTACCAGCTTTGTCCCACTTGATTTGAAGCCGCTAGAATTTTGGCGTGTTAATACGTCAAAAACACTGACTTTTAAGATATATATATATGACAGAAACAGTCAAAGGGTTAAATGAGAAAAATTTATTTGATATACAGGTATCCCTCAACATTCGCGAGGGTTAGGGGATCAAGAGCCTTGTGAATGTTGAAAAATCGCGAATGTTTGGTGCCCCAATATATTGTAGGGAAATATAATACAATACTGCTTCCTTAACCTATTGAACCATGAACAATCATAAAACACATATAAACATCGAAAAATAATGTACTATATACATGTTATTTTGACATGAGCTGGCTGTGAAGGGAGGCCTGTAATAGTATAATTATACAATACATATTTTATAGTGTTGTGAAGTGTCATGGGGAATCAAGTTACTGACACTGCTTCTTCTGCCTCTGTTGTAGCTCCGCCCACTTTGTAATGATGCCAAATGTTGAATTATATATGTATACATTAGAACAAAAAATGAAACTCCAACTTCATAACTTTATTTTAATTTGCATAACTCATATATTACAGAAAACAATAAAAAGTAAAATACACATACAACGAGTTAAGCTTACAGTAAAATACATTAAATTCACCATCTAACATCGTTACGAAGTGGGAGGAGCTATTGGAGGGAGGGAGGCGCAGTAACATTCAGTGTCTGGTGAGTCGTCATGGGTGATGGATGTTAGCCTTATTGCTAATAAAATGTTGTGTAATTACACTAATATTAGTAATAAAGGTTATCTATCTATTACATTTATTCCAAATTGATATCAGAAACATGATAAATACCCTAGAACTGTAATAAAGATGCTGAAATGAATAATATATGCCATATTATGAGGGTGAGAGAGCAGGACCGCCGCCATATGAGATGTTTACATCAGGGTAAACATGCCTAAATCACTCCTGTCGTAAGAACAAATGCAAAAATAGCATTTATTGTTTTTATAATAATAATAATTTATAATAATTGATCTGTATATGGTAGCTGACATTTAGAGCACTCCACAGCAATTATTATTATTATTATTATTATTATTTTGATTATAATAATAATATTATTATTATTTCCCTACAATATATTGTAAGAAAATAATATTAATATTAATAATAATAATTATTATTATTATCTCCCTACAATATATTGTAGGGAAATAATAATTATAAATAATAATAATTAATAATAATTGCTGTTGAGTGCTCTAAATGTCAGCTACCAAATACTGATGACATTTAAAGTGTTCAGATCAATTATTATAAATTATTATTATTATAAAAATAATAAATGCTATTTTTGCATTTGTTCTTTTAACAAGAGTGATTTAGGCATGTTTACCCTGATGTAAACATCTCATATGGCGGCCTGCTCTCTCACCCTCATATAATATGGCATATATATTCATTTCAGCATCTTATACAGTTCTAGGTATTTATCATGTTTCTGATATCAATTTGGAATAAATGTATAGATAGATAACCTTTATTTATACATTCATTACTTACTGCTTCCTTAACCTATTGAACCATGAACAATCATAAAACGCATGAAAACATAGTAAAATATTGTACTATATATACTACATACATGTTATACTGTAGTTTAATAACAAATAATGAACAAACAAAACACTCAGTGAGTGAGTGAGTGGTGGGTGGGCTGGCTTCTGGGTCGGAGGGAAGGTAGAAGGGACGCTCGGGTGGCGGGAAACTTAAATATGATTTGGTGGGTGGGAATTTGGCGGCTGGGAATTTGGCGGCGGGGTCGGAGTGTGTGAAGCCCGCGAAAGTAGAAACGCGAAAGTTGAGGGATACCTGTATGTACGAGCAAACTGAGTTACGAGCTAGGTCATGGAATGGATTAAACTCGTAAGTCAAGTCGAGATTCCACTGTATATAGTACACTCTCTCCCTCCTCTCTCTTCCTCCTCCTCCTTTCTCTCCCCTCCTCTCCCTCCCTTTATTTCTCCCTCTCCCTTCTCCTCTCTCTCCCTCTTTCCTTCTCTCTTCCCGCCCTGTGACTATCCCTTCCCTTATTCCCTCCTCTTTCCCCTCCACATCTCTGTCCCCCATCTCCACTGTCTCCCCCTCCCCCCTCTCTCTCTCCCTCTCCCAACCTCCCTTTCCCTCTCTCCCTCCCTCTGCTCCCCCACACCCCCCGATGGCATGGTGGCTAGCGCTCTTCTTCATGCGAGGGCCCGGGTTCATTTCCGGGGGGCGAAACATTTTTAAGTGTTTCGTTACACACACACACACACATACATACAACAGGCCTAGTGTCTAATAGACAGGGCCTGAGACAAAAAGGGATAACTAACACACACACATGCACACACACGCACACGCACGCACCACACACACACACACACACACGGTGTGGGTGAATAATCACGTGTGTTTGAGCTCAAACAAATTTGCGTTTTCTGACGGTCCCAGAAGAATAGAGCGCAGAAAATAGCGTGTGCAAATCTTATAGTGCATATAATAATTAAACCGCATAAAGGAAATATAGTGATCACAGAAGAGAAAAATACATATATGCCAGAATAATGGCCATTAGTGGATGGTACCATAACGGAAGTGGTTTGTGACTAGCAGTAAACGTAGGTCAGTGGCATATTTCCAAGAGCAGAAAAAGTAAAGAAAAGAAAAGAAAAAAGACTTAAAACCGCCTAAAAAATAAGATATAAGTTTGAAATAAGTGTAGGAGGGTAGCCAGGAGCAGGGAGCGGTTGGGAAATAAACCAAAGGTGTTTCCACAGTACGTTGTGTTGTATACTGAAGGATTGTTACTCATATAGTCATCGTATATAGCATATAAAAAGTGATAAGTGTAGTAAATAAGGACTGAAACTGGTAATGAGAAAAGAATAATTGAAGAAGAACAGAGGTGGAACCAGGGAGGGCAGCGGGCATCGTACGCCACAGCCACAGCAGCTGGGATCGGACGACACATCTGAGGCGTAATGTACAAAACACCTATGTTGTGGTAACAGGTGCATGTTGAGTGATCAGTTTCAGCCCTGAATCGCTGGTAGCTGGTCCAAGTGATTATCATACATACAGCACTTAGCATTTAGAAGGAAGACAAACTTGGTAGGAGCAAGGAGATAGATAACCTTGGTAGGATGTGTGCCACACAGGGGTAGGTGCAGGCCAAGTAGGACTATAAGTAAGTAAGTTTATTCAGGTCAACACAAATACAGTTACATAGATTATTATATAGCAACATATGTAAAGAACCTAGGATAACCCAGTAATTTTAAGCACACAGACAGTGCCAGTGTGAACCCAAATGATTGGATGCATATGTAGACATACATGGGTACATAATGACTTATAAACACACATACAAGTGGGTACATATGCAACACACACATATAAACACAAGGGCACTAATCAACACAGCCTGACCATTAGGGCCTACCCCACCCCCCTCCTCCTCCTTTCCCTCACCTTCCTCATCCTTCTCTCCCTCGCCTCCCCCCACCTCCCCCTCTCTGGCCTTTCCTCTTCTCCCTCCCCCTCTCTCTTGAACATTTTTCTCCCTCTCCCTTCTCACCTCCATCCTCTCCCTAGCCCCTCCCTCCTTCTCCCCAACAACTCCCCCCCCACCCACACCCTCCCTACACCCTCTCTCTCCTCTCTCTGTCTTTCCCTCACTTTCCTTCCTCTTTTCCCCCCTTTCCCTCTAGCCCCCTTCCCCTTCTCCACCCTCCATCACTCTCCCTGTCCCTCTTCCCATCTCTCTCCCCTTAAAACCATCCACTCCCCACACACAAACTACAGCTCATAACAAAAAAATGGTGGCTCAGAGGGAACTCGAAGGCCGGGGATCAGAGGAGAATGGCTGTGGTAAGGAAGAATGGATGAAAGAGCTATGCAAAAGGATGGAATAAAAAGGGGGGAAAACAAACTAGATGAGTTTTCTGCAAAAATGGAGAAAGGATGGAGGCGAAGCTCTCTGTGAAATTGAAAAAGAGGTTGGAGGAGTAGAAGAAGAAATGGGAGTCACAAGTCGAACTCAGTAGCCGGGATAAAGCCCTAGAAATGGGTAAATAGGCTGGAACAGTTACGGGTATGGACCAGAGGAGACATAGGATCTGAAACTGGTACATCCCTACTGAGCAGAGCCAACGGGAAGTAAGGAGACATAACATGTTAAGGCCTATCAGCCCACCAAACAGGGCCGAGGAATGAAAAAGCGGCTGGGAGCAGAGGTGGTGGTGGGGAGGGAGTGAAGGTGGAGAGGGGGATAGGTCACGAGCAGAGGTCAACCATGCCACCAAGAGCTACAGGAAAACATTAGGGAGAAATTGGCCATGTACAAATGGAACCAAAGACACAGAGGGAAGGAATGGGAGGGAGAGCGAAAGTCAGTGTCTATTCATGGGCTTCAGGAGAGTCAGTTAAGGACACACAATGAAAGACAGCAGGAGAAAAAGACAGGAGATTGAAAACATCATTCAAATTCTTTATTTCATGTAATACAAGGTGGGGTACTTATAGTTATACATTAAAGTTGATATTACAAGATGGCCAATAATATGCCTAGGTATGCCTAGGCTTTTCAGGCAGTCTTATGATAGGTCTTACTCAATAGCTATCAATGGATATACAGATTGTAAGGTTAGGTTAGGTTTAAAATTTAGGTACTGGAATTTAAACATTGAGAATTTAACAATTAGTATAAAAAGTTAGAATTATTTATATATTAATGATAAAGGTGATATATTGGCTAATATAGTTTCTATATTGGAGTATCTTAGGCTACTTATGA
>WNWK01021611.1:0-33848 GCA_009830355.1 Cherax destructor
TGGTGGGTTGTTTTGGTAGAAAGGGGCAGAGTTATTTTATATCACACATATCCATGTTTATGGTGTTGGTTTGTCATTTTGATATTGTTGTTTTGTTTGTAGGTGCCTGTTACTGTTTACGGCATATTTGTCATGTTTGTAATAATGTTTTAATAAAATATAAAAATACTTCACACCCTTGAGTCATGATGGTGACGCATCAACCACTTCAGTATCTTTGAAACAATAGGGTGGACAGATGCATACTGGCCGAGCATCAGCACATCAAGAATCCAAGTAAACAGTCAACCGAAAAATAGCTAATGTGCATTCATGATTGCATCAAGCTCAACAGTAAACACTAAAACCTCACGAGAATTCTCACCAGCGATCGCAGCAAAGACATCACCGTCCTCGCTCTGAGACCAGCCAATAAAAACGTTAAAACTTTAATTAAGCACAAGCTGAATTATGTAACGAAGAACATGACGAAGGACAACTCTACCACTCTTCCCTGCCTCTCATAATTTACACTAAGTCTATCGTACATCAAACACACCTGTTTTAGGTACGATAGACTTGGATCCATTAGGCTGTATGAGCTAGGGACTTTTAAAGTAATGATTATTTCGTTTGCTGTTAGAGACGTTTTTCATGTCAACGGTTGGATGTGATTAAATAATTTGTAACCTTTAGTCTAAAATTCCAAAAGGAATTATCAGAGTCAACATGACAGGTTAGCCATAGTTTAATGTTTTATATGATCGTTTGTATTAGCCAAGCCAAATAACAGAGCTCAGATTAATATATTAAAATCCTGGGAAAATTTGTTGCCAGTGTTATGCTATACAGTAAATCATCATGTATCAATCAGTCACGGTTAACCACAGACTGTCACTATTGTGATGACAGTTAACAATGTATTACAACGAACACTGCAACTTCAACAGCGCTTGGACAATATATTTCAACATGCGAGAGAATTCTCACTGCTGTAACTCACACTTTCTAGATAATCAGAGATGCTGGTGATGCTTCTGCTTCTGATGGGGCTGACGTTTCTGCTGCTGCTGCTGCTCCTGCTGCTGCTGCTGCTGCTGCTGCTGCTACTACTGTTACTACCACTGCTACTACCACTGCTACTAGAGTCATCAAGCATCCTTACACCTGAAAAACAACGTAAAATAAGCCAGCTACAGAGCTCCTTTTGTCAAACAAAAGAGTTAATGGGTAGAACTTAAAATGTACAGAGTACACTAGTGTCTCCAAGAAACTCCAATATACTTTTATCTAGTCATTCAGCAACTTTTTGCAATTCCGATATAAACCCTCTATATACAGCTCTGTTGCTTTCACAATTTTACCTAAAAGAAATTTTGCCGACTTTCCTACACCTGTGAAAGTTGTTTACCAGTGACCTCCCCACAAGGCTGTTTACCAGTAACCCCAGGTCATTTCCCAGTGACCCCAGAATGCCATTTGTTAGGAATGGACATCCTAAGATATGGACTGTAATGAAGCTACTTAGCATATTGATGCATCCACGACTTTGCAGGCGTCCCTGATGTCGTTATAGCTGGTGCATCCGGTCTCATCCCCTTGGGCTGTCAATAAAATGTATTAGTGTAACTATAATTGCCCCAGAGGAGCGTATTTCATTTGTTCAGTCATTAAATAACTGTTGACCAGGAAGCCAGACACGCCGTCTGGCCCTTTTCTAAGGGCTGGGCCCTAAGGGCAGAAAGGGCTGATACCCTCCCTTTCTTGGAGAATTTTTCTACACTGGGGGCAGCGGAGGTTCACTGAAAGTGAACTACTCATCACTTAACATTAATTTGATTTTCTCACTCGCCATCACTGCTGATTGTCTTCTCTGAACAGCTTCAGTCTATGTGGTTTCTGGAGAATCACTAATTTTATTTTTGTTTTCAACACTGTGTAATTCTAACGGCACTAATTTATCTATTGTCCGCTTATTCACTACACCTTGCTCAAAACATCAACTGTCCTGATGATTCCATTTGCATCAGGATATATGGTCCTAATTTTTCCAAGAGGCCATTGGGACCTCGGACCATCATTGTTAATAATCACTATGTCACCAGGTCTTAAGGACTTATAATTTTCTGGAACACCACCTCCATAGAAGTGTTCTCTCAATGAGGTGAGATAATCTTCTCGCCAAATTTTCTCCCAGCGTTCAATCACTTTATTAAGGTGTTTGAATTTACGTCTGAGTTGCTCAGGTTCAAAATAAGTAGGATCCTTTATGATTTCTTTATCATTCATGGAAGGAACAGGTTCGAGCCTTCTGCCATGTAGTAAATGAGATTGACTTAACACTTCTAAATTGTCCAGATCATCGGTAACATAAGATAAAGGTCTGTTGTTGACTATTTTCTATTTCAGTTACGACTGTACAAAATTCTTTTTAAGTCGATTTTCTGACGATGAAGAGTCTTCCTTAAACAACGTTTTACAATGCCTATCATTCTTTCGTAAAATCCGCCGTGCCATGGGGATTTAGGAGGAATGAATCTCCAACGACAATTGCGTTGCTTCAGCATCTGTTGTATTTCAGGCTGCTCAAAAATCTGGTTTATGTAAGCAGCACCAGCAACAAAATTCGTTGCATTGTCTGATATCATCAGTCTGGGACATGCCCTTCAGGCTGCAAACCTTCTAAATAATTTGATAAAGGTTTCAGCAGACATATCAGTGGCTACTTCTAGATGTACTGCTCTAGTCGTAGCACAGGTGAACAAACAGATGTACACCTTGATAGGAACTTTGTCAACTGTTTTATTTAAAATTATTGGTCCTGAGTAATCTACACCTGTCATCTCAAATGGAGTGACATGACATACTCTTTCAGAAGGGTATGGAGGTGGATCTGGATACTGACATACTCTCATATCATAATGACAACAAGTAACACAGTCCCTTATTTGTTTCTTCACACTTTGTCGACCTTGAGGTATCCAGTAGGATTGACGTATATGACAGAGTGTCAGCTACACCACCATGTAACACGTTACTGTGGGCATTCTGAATAATCAGTCTTGTTAGCCAATGATTCTTGGGGATCAATTCTGGATGTATTGTTTCCTTAGGTAGTGAAGAATTATGAATTCTTCCTCGACATCTTGTAATTTTTTCTGAGTCGAGATAAAGTCCTAAAGAATTAATCATATCAGGTTTCTTTGGAGATTTATCCTGAGTTTCCAGAAATTTATACTCTGTAAAGAAAACATCTTTCTGTATTAACTTTATCCAGTATTTAATGGGTTCAACTAATTCATAATTAGGTTTTATCCCTTTAATGAACTTAAAGACAAGAGCTGTAACTCTTAAGAGTTTACCCAAAGATGAGTATTTAGATCCATCAATGACTATTCTTTCGTGTCTGCTATATTTAAACAGACTATTTCTTCTGTGTTCAAGCAGACTGTTTCTTCTGGCATAATGTGAGCATTTTGCTGTGGCCAGTTATTTTCATTAGAGAGCCAGTTAGGTCCGTGGAGAATGTTATGGTGACAACATGTCAGCTGGGTTCTCTTGTGTAGAGACGTGGAGAAAGAAATAGTCTTTCTGCATCTCTCTTATTTCTGCTACTCTATTCTGTACATAGAACAACTTACTCTTATTATGTCTTAACCACTGGAGAACTGCTTCATTATCACTCCAGGTTACAGTTTTTTTTCTTGGGTTGGTTAGTTCAATCTGACGCTTTCCGGACCTCTGCTCCCCAGTCGAGCTCCGTATCGCTGACCTAAATTCACCACTTGCAAAACACTGCAACAACTTGCAATTCAAATGCTTGTGTTCTTCAAATATTTAGATCACATAATTATAATGTCAAGTGCAGAAACTGAAACGGCAGTTTTCTTTAACTTTCCTGCTATGGCAAAGACTCACATTTATCTCAAATGTGTGTCAATCAAATACACTCGTTGCTACACTGGTCAGGCATACGTGACTTCCTGGGTCCGTTCCTCTGTTACTAATCAAACTGTTGACCAGGAAGCCAGACACGCCGTCTGGCCCTTTTCTAAGGGCCGGGACCCTAAGGGCAGAAAGGGCTGATATCTCCTCTTTTCTAGGAGAATTTTCTCCACACCATTTCCCAGTGACCACCCCAGAATGCCATTTCCCACTGACTAACCCAGAAAGCCATTTCCCAGTGACCCCCAGAATACCATTTCACAGTGACCCCCCAGAAGGCCATTTCCCAGTGACCCCCAAAGCCATTTCCCCATGACCCCCTAGGCCATTTCCCAGTGACCCCAGACGAAGGCCATTCCCCATTGACCACCCCCGAAGGCCATTCCCCAGTGACCACCCCCGATGGCCATTCCCCAGTGACCACACGCCCGAAGGCCATTCCCAGTGACCACCACCCCGAAGGCCATTCCCCAGTGACCACCACCCCGAAGGCCATTCCCCAGTGACCACCACCCCGAAGGCCATTCCCCAGTGACCACCACCCCGAAGGCCATTCCCCAGTGACCACCACCCCGAAGGCCATTCCCCAGTGACCACCCCCGAAGGCCATTCCCCAGTGACCACCCCCCGAAGGCCATTCCCCAGTGACCACCTCCCCGATGGCCATTCCCCAGTGACCACACGCCCGAAGGCCATTCCCCAGTGACCACCACCCCGAAGGCCATTCCCCAGTGACCACCACCCCGAAGGCCATTCCCCAGTGACCACACGCCCGAAGGCCATTCCCCAGTGACCACCACCGCGAAGGCCATTCCCCAGTGAGCAACACCCCGAAGGCCATTCCCCAGTGAGCAACACCCCGAAGGCCATTCCCCAGTGACCACCACCCCGAAGGCCATTCCCCAGTGACCACCACCCCGAAGGCCATTCCCCAGTGACCACCACCCCGAAGGCCATTCCAGAGTGACCACCACCCCGAAGGCCATTCCCCAGTGACCACCACCCCGAAGGCCATTCCAGTGACCACCCCGAAGGCCATTCCCCAGTGACCACCCCCCGAAGGCCATTCCCCAGTGACCACCTCCCCGATGGCCATTCCCCAGTGACCACACGCCCGAAGGCCATCTCCCCAGTGACCACCACCCCGAAGGCCATTCCCCAGTGACCACCACCCCGAAGGCCATTCCCCAGTGACCACCACCCCGAAGGCCATTCCCCAGTGACCACCACCCCGAAGGCCATTTACCAGTGACCACTCCAGGCTATTTATCAGTGACCACTCCAGGCTATTAACCAGTGACCACTCCAGGCCACTTACAAGTGACCACCCTAGAAGGCCATTTACCAGTGACCACCCCAGAAGGCCATTTACCAGTGACCACCCCAGAAGGCCATTTACCAGTGACCACCCCAGAAGGCCATTTACCAGTGACCACCCCAGAAGGCCATTTACCAGTGACCACCCCAGAAGGCCATTTACCAGTGACCACCCCAGAAGGCCATTTACCAGTGACCACTCCAGAAGGCCATTTACCAGTGACCACTCCAGAAGGCCATTTACCAGTGACCACCCCAGAAGGCCATTTACCAGTGACCACCCCAGAAGGCCATTTACCAGTGACCACCCCAGAAGGCCATTTACCAGTGACCACCCCAGAAGGCCCTTTACCAGTGACCACCCCAGAAGGCCATTTACCAGTGACCACCCCAGAAGGCCATTTACCAGTGACCACCCCAGAAGGCCATTTACCAGTGACCACCTCAGAAGGCCATTTACCAGTGACCACCCCAGAAGGCCATTTACCAGTGACCACCCCAGAAGGCCATTTACCAGTGACCACCCCAGAAGGCCATTTACCAGTGACCACCCCAGAAGGCCATTTACCAGTGACCACCCCAGAAGGCCATTTACCAGTGACCACCCCAGAAGGCCATTTACCAGTGACCACCCCAGAAGGCCATTTACCAGTGACCACCCCAGAAGGCCATTTACCAGTGACCACCCAGAAGGCCATTTACCAGTGACCACCCCAGAAGGCCATTTACCAGTGACCACCCCAGAAGGCCATTTAACAGTGACCACCCCAGAAGGCCATTTAACAGTGACCACCCCAGAAGGCCATTTACCAGTGACCACCCCAACAGGCTATTTACCAGTGACCACCCCAGAAGGCTATTTACCAGTGACCACCCCAGAAGGCTATTTACCAGTGACCACCCCAGAAGGCTATTTACCAGTGACCACCCCAGAAGGCTATTTACCAGTGACCACCCCAGAAGGCTATTTACCAGTGACCACCCCAGAAGGCTATTTACCAGTGACCACCCCAGAAGGCTATTTACCACTCGCAACCCCAGAAGCCAGTTTACCAGTGACCACCCCAGAAGGCTATTTACCACTCGCAACCCCAGAAGCCAGTTTACCAGCCTGTAATCTAGATTCTAGACAGACAACAGTTGTTTAAGAGTGCTTCAAAATTAAGGGGTGACTACAGCAACCTATGCTAGGGGTGACTACAGCAACCTATGCTAGGGCTATCTACATCAACCTACGCTAGGGGTGTCTACATCAACCTAAGTAATGATGCAAATATTACAATACAAACTAAACCTGAATCATTAACGTAGGTAGGTCTTCTACAAGAGTAACATCAGTCAAGTGAACTACGAAGGGAATATCAGTCACTATCATTATTTACTTCGTTTGGTAAAGACTTTCATTCTCCTCGGGATTCTTGTGATTCTCTTTTCTTCCTCTAGATAAGAATCATCCTGAAAAGAAGACTGAAGTCAGTAAACTCAAAGTGTAAATAGTCTGGTAATGGAGATGCTAACATGCTAAGAAAAGATTAATTAAAAGTGCAAATAATAACTATGAAATATATGGGGAAGTACTTAAACGAACGTGAAAATAAGCAGACTAAAACAATAGAACGTGTAAAACCAAACTTTTTTTTTTTAATATTTTATTTAAAACTTATGTACATAACCATATGACTGCATGAACACAAGACGTTCTGCATCATTCGACATAACATTGGACATAACAGATTATCACTTACAAAAATGCAAAATTCAAAAGCTAACAAAATTAGCACAATACATAACATGGCCACAACGTACTCAAATCTTGCCAAAACAACAAAATATATACAAAGAAAACTAAGCATACAAAAGTAATCAAAAACATACAATCATGATATAAGCAACACAGTATAAATACCCCTGTCTGCTTCTTCTGCTTATTGGCAACCAACCTACCAAATAATATGAAAAGGAAAGAACCTCCCACTGTCAAACACCACTGACAGGGAAAGTACCACTGTCAAACACCACTGACAGGGAAAGTACCACTGTCAAACACCACTGACAGGGAAAGTGCCACTGTCAAACACCACTGACAGTGAAAGTGCCACTGTCAAACACCACTGACAGTGAAAGTGCCACTGTCAAACACCACTGACAGTGAAAGTGCCACTGTCAAACACCACTGACAGTGAAAGTGCCACTGTCAAACACCACTGACAGTGAAAGTGCCACTGTCAAACACCACTGACAGTGAAAGTGCCACTGTCAAACACCACTGACAGTGAAAGTGCCACTGTCAAACACCACTGACAGTGAAAGTGCCACTGTCAAACACCACTGACAGTGAAAGTGCCACTGTCAAACACCACTGACAGTGAAAGTGCCACTGTCAAACACCACTGACAGTGAAAGTGCCACTGTCAAACACCACTGACAGTGAAAGTGCCACTGTCAAACACCACTGACAGTGAAAGTGCCACTGTCAAACACCACTGACAGTGAAAGTGCCACTGTCAAACACCACTGACAGTGAAAGTGCCACTGTCAAACACCACTGACAGTGAAAGTGCCACTGTCAAACACCACTGACAGTGAAAGTGCCACTGTCAAACACCACTGACAGTGAAAGTGCCACTGTCAAACACCACTGACAGTGAAAGTGCCACTGTCAAACACCACTGACAGTGAAAGTGCCACTGTCAAACACCACTGACAGTGAAAGTGCCACTGTCAAACACCACTGACAGTGAAAGTGCCACTGTCAAACACCACTGACAGTGAAAGTGCCACTGTCAAACACCACTGACAGTGAAAGTGCCACTGTCAAACACCACTGACAGTGAAAGTGCCACTGTCAAACACCACTGACAGTGAAAGTGCCACTGTCAAACACCACTGACAGTGAAAGTGCCACTGTCAAACACCACTGACAGTGAAAGTGCCACTGTCAAACACCACTGACAGTGAAAGTGCCACTGTCAAACACCACTGACAGTGAAAGTGCCACTGTCAAACACCACTGACAGTGAAAGTGCCTCATAAAAGACAAAGATATGAAAAACATAGTAAAATATTCACTAACACATGATAGATCACTTAACCCACCTTGCTAAACATGCAAATTAAACTAAACCTAAACAAAATATATGATTTTTTTTTATTTTTTATATTATTATTGTTATATTTTATTATATTTTTATAACTCATTAACGTTAGTTAATAATTACTGTATTCATAACACTTACCTAATCCGTTAATAATCCTAATCCGTTAATATCCAAACATGATCCCATCACCTAAACAACATACATAATAATCATTCCCCAAACAAGACCCTTGTCACCTCTGTCCTTGTCCAGGACCCCAACCACACCCACCCAGGACCCCAACCACACCCACCAACCACATGTCTAGGTGTAGTCCAATGACTGCACAAAGGGAGTTACAAAAGTAGTCGCACTATTACCCTTCCCCAAGCATTAACACCTTCCATTCACATTACACTTACATTATATATCATATCAACCCTACATGTACTATAGTACCCTACACTTAATACCACACAGTACAAAATTTCAAACGAGACAGAAATCTCGTTAAATACATAGAATTCACATCATGGAGTGACCATAAGGCACTACCAATTCACCACAATACCCACTCGAACAGAAAAAAATAAACATAAAACAACTAATGATAACGTTAATACATCCTATAAATGATACACGGACAAAGTTAATCACCAAAAATTCCTAAAAAACTCCAGCAAAATCCTGCATCACCTCACACTTAAACAAAAATAAAATACATCAAAAATTACACCCCTAACAAACAAGTGAACATATCCATATGTACATGAACACACCAAATGTATCATACCATGTACTCTACTTACTTAATATTACAAAAATGTAACATAAAACTCCACCTACCAAACATTAATTTGTACACACAACAATAACCGCCTCATAGCCTTGGTAGGCACCTCACATTTCACTGTAATGAACAAATTGAACAACAACTTTTACTATAACACTTTCATCTGCCTCGCTGGCAAAAACTAAAATTATGAAACCTCTGCACCTCACTACAGAAAACGCAGCCACAAAGGAAAGTCACCTCTGCACCTCAAAAATAAAGAACGGAAGCTAACCAAACACCTCTCCAGACTAATGGGAACCTATTAACGTACCCCCTCCCCCCTATAGACACTATGCTCCACTGCTAACCACGAAAACTAAGAACTCCTATCCTGAAACCCTACGCACGACGCACCTACCTACCATTCCCCACCCCTACCCACCCACTCTCCTACTCACTCGCTCCCTCTCAACCTTAATAAACCTCCCACAGTCATTTCCCTGAAAACTTCAGGAAAACACGTGACCCACTTCCTACCATAAATCTCCCTATTCCTCAATTTTGTTCTAACAAACCCCGCCGCTAAAGCCTTAATTAAAACAGCCCCTTCCACATCTCTCATCATCCAAGTCTTATAAATGTAATCCAGCATGATATAGGTTATACCCCTTCGTACGCCTTCCGGGAGATCCCTCAGCTCCAAACTTAGGGCTTTTAAAACCAACACTTTCCCTCCTCCTACCCAACCCAAAACCCTATCCATCCATACTCTGACTAAACCCAAACTTTCACAGAAATATACTGCATGATACGCTGTTTCCCACTCCCCACACTTAACACATTCCCCATTCTTCACTAGCCCCATCGCATATATAAAAGACTCCTTGACGCCAGTATACCATGCAAAAATCTGTAGCCCACTTCTCTAACCCTCGGTGCCACCCTAACTTTCCTCAACCATTCCCAAATACTCTTCCACTCATACTTTGGATACATAGCTTCCTCTTGTACCACTACCTCTCCTCCGATCGCATCCAACCTACGCAATTTAATACTCTGATTCCCTAGCAACTAACAAAAACCGAAGGATACTCTCACATTCTATTAATTCTTTACCCCTCCACCACTTTCGCACCTCTTTCATCACTCCACCTATTTTCCTACCCCCTGTCCCTCCCATCAATAAAAATTCCTGCTTCAAAAACACACTCCTCAATCTTCTCCTCAAAGGCACCAACCCCAAACCACCCCACTTTACACGAGTTTCTACCACTGCCTTACTGAGCCAATGCCTACCCCTCGCCCACACGAATTGCATAACACCTTTTTCCAGCCTACGAATATCCTCCTCCATAAGGGAAAAAAATCCTGCCCTGAACCAAAGTTTGCTATATATTAAAACATTAACTATTATCACTCTTTGTAAAAGAGTGATTTCTCTGGCACTCCAACCTCTCATCCTGGCCAAAGCACCGTTCACCACCTTCCTTGAATTCACCTCCCTTACCCTTTCTAAATAGTTACTAAACACTATCCAACACACCTTCAATTCATTCACACACTTCCATCCATCCCGTACCTCTAACTGACCCCCTACCCACCTCCAACAATAACGATTTGCTTCTATTCACCCTCATACCCGTTAATAAACCGAACCTACCAACCACCTCACTTATCCACCTCAAACCTCCATCCGTGTGTATTAAAAGAGTTGTATCATCTACATAACCTATAATATCTGTACATATAGTCTCTGTCTGTCCCTGTGTCCCTTCTCCACCCTCAACCAATCTAAAAAAAGGGTCCTGCAGAATAGCAAAAAATATCTGATAGTGGACAACCTTGCCTAATACCCTTTCCCATATTCACAGCCCACCCCAATTTACCATTTACCTAAATCCTAAAAACTGCCTCCTCGTACAATTGCCTCACTCATCCTACTACCTCCTCTCCAAATCCCATGCGCCTCATAATTTCCATTAAAACCCTCCTATTAACCCTATCATATGCAGTGGCCCAATCTAACCCCAGCACCCCACCCACCTGACAATTTTCTATATTATTATTATAATCAAATAGAAGCGCTAAGCCACAGGGGTTATACAGCGCTGCAGGTTATTGCAGGATGCAGGGAGAGTGGGTTGTAAGAGGAAGATGGATGATTAGTAGGGTATGGAGTGCAGCAGGACGGTGGATAGTGCAGGGGTGGAGGGTAGCAAGAGATCGAGGTAGAAGGAACTGAGGGAAGTGCTAGAGGTATAATCTTCAGAGTTTGTGTAGTAAGTCAGTTTCTGTCAAAAGTCAACGAGAAGTCAGGATTAAAGGAGGGTCCATCAGCAAGAAGGGAAGGTAAAGAAAGGGCCGCAGAGCGAAAACGCCGTTGGAGGTAAATTCTGCGTGCTCGTTGATAGAGTGGGCAGTCCAACAGAATATGTCGAACAGACACTGGAACCTGACAATGCTCACAGAGAGGGGAAGGGAGCCTCTCCATGAGATACCCGTGAGTAAGACGAGTGTGGCCGATGTGAAGACGGGAGAGTGTAGTCTCCCAACCTCGACATTGGTGACAAGAAGACCAGAAACCTATAATCAGTTTAATAGAATGAAGTTTGTTATTTAGCAGGTCAGACCAGCGTTGTTGCCAACGGGTGTGAAGGTGGGTAGCAATGACCGCAAAATAGTCCATGAAAGGAACACCTCTATATGAAACTGGAAGGTCATGTACTGCTGACCCCGCAGCAGTGTCTGCCTGTTCATTGCCCTGTACGTCAACATGACCAGGGACCCAACAAAAAACTATCTTTGTGCTTGCTAAAGATACGGCGTAACCAAAGATGGATACGAAGAACTAGGGGGTGAGGTGTATCAATTTTACGGATAGCCTGTAAAGCACTAAGGGAGTCTGAAACGACCACAAATGGTGATACAGGCATAGATGCAATACGGATAAATGCCACAAGAATGGCATACAATTCAGCCGTAAATATGCTAGCCGAGGGTAATAAGATGCTCTCGTACGACGCTGTCCGGAAACACTGCTACGAATCCGACGCCGTCAGACGACTTTGAATCATCGGTGTACACTGAGATGGCATGGGAATGAGAACGGAAGCGGTCTAGAAAAAAAGAGCGAGAAGCCGCCGAAGGTAGGCGGGCTTTCGTGCAAGGTAGAGGAATAGAACAGACATGGACAGCAGGAACTTCCCACGGGGGTAGGGGAAAGGGAGATGTCACATGAACATATAGAGGTGGTAGCTGAAGGGAAGACAGGAGTGAATGTAGACGAAGAGAAAAGGGACGAAGTAAGAAGGAGCAACGAACAAATAAAGAGCGTCTACTAACATCTGAAACAATCCTATACATGGAAGGATTGCGGAGGTCATGAGAGCGAACATAATAGCGAATGCAATGTGCATCACGACGATCGGATAAGGATGGAATGTTCGCTTCTACATAGAGGCTCTCAACCGGGGAAGAACGAAATGCACCAAGGCATAAGCGTAATCCCTGGTGATGGATGGGATTAAAGATGGAAAGAGTAGCAGGCGATGCCGCCGAATATATCTGGTCACCATAATCGAGTTTTGATAAAATTAGGGCTGAATGTAGACGAAGGAGAGTTCTACGATCAGCGAGGGTTTTTAGGAGGTTCAGCCGGCTATGACAAGTTGCCTTCAGAGAGGTAATGTGATGTTTCCAGGACAATCGACGGTCAAACAGGAGGCCGAGAAACCTGACTGTATCACATTCCGGGATACGTGAGCCGTATAGGTACAACGGATGATCAGAGACCACTGAACGTCTAGTAAACTTAATTTGATGAGTTTTGATACTAAAAAATTTAAACCCGTGAGAGGTGGCCCAATCGGAAACCCGGTTGACGGCATGCTGGAGGGAAACTGCAATGAGGTGACAGTCAGCAGACGCACAAGCTATAGCAAAGTCATCCACATAAAGCGATGACCAAATATTGAATGGGAGAACTGATGCCAGATTATTTATAGCAAGAAGAGTGTTGTGCTCAGAACACAACCCTGGGGGACACCTTCAGCTTGGACAAAGTCCGGGGAAAGCTCATTACTAACCCGGACACGGAAATGTCTTTCAGTTAAGAAAGCCTTAAGGAAAAATGGTAGATTGCCTCTCAGGCCTAAGCTGTGTCATAAGCCTTCTCAAGATCGAAAAAGATGGCGATAACCGAGTGGTTATTGGCAAAGGCATTACGAATATACGTATCCAAGCGCAGTAAGGGGTCAATGGCAGAACGGTTCTTACGAAAGCCATATTGACTATTGGATTGACTACTATGAGTCTCTAAATACCACATCAAACGTCTATTAACTAGACGTTCCATCACCTTGCAAACTGCACTGGTAAGAGCGATGGGACGGTAGTGGGAGGTATCATGTCCCGTAGTACCCAGTTTGCGAAAAGGGAGAACAATAGCAGACTTCCACAGTTGGGGAATAACTCCTTGCGACCATATAAGATAAAAGAGTCGTAAGAGGACAGTAAGAGCAGACTGATGTAAATGCTGTAGCATACGAATATGTATGCCATCTGGCCCAGCTGCCGATGATCGGCAGGCAGAGAGAGTTGCTTCCAGTTCTTGAAGGGTAAAAGGCACATTATAATATTCTTCTCTGAGAGAAGAAAAATCTTTGGGCTTTAACTCGCTGGCAGACTTAGAAGAAAGGAACGAGGGGCATAGATGGAGCCCTTGAGAAATGCGGGCCAGATGATTACCAAATTCAGTGGCAACGGCAAGAGGGTGTGCTATATCGACACAGGTAAACAAGAGCCGGGTCGGGGGAGAATTTACCCCTCAATTTCCGCACTTTCTTCCAGACTGCACTCATTGAGGAAGCCTAAGTGACCGTAGAAACGTAATCTCGACAGCAAGTGCGTTTAGCGTCACGTATGGCAAGGCGAGCAAGTGCTCTCTTCTGCTTAAAATCAAGGAGTCTCTCTGTGGTTCTGTTATACCGATACCTGCCCCACGCAGCGCGTTTCAAACATACTGCCCGAGCACAAGCAGGAGACCACCAAGGCACGCACTTCTGAGGATGCTTCCCCGAGGTTTGTGGGATAGAATGTGAAGCCGCCGTGAAGACAGAGGACGAAAAGAGATGTAAAACTTCATCAATGGAGGACGAGAAAGGAACCTCATGAAAGGCAGTAAGTTGTGCGTAAAGGTCCCATTTCGCCCGGTCAAATCGCCAGCGTGGGCTACGAGGAGGTGGAGAATATGAAGGGGACCTAAGGATGATTGGGAAATGATCGCTATCATGCAAGTCCGGGAGGACAGACAAGGTGAAGTCAAGGACAGTTGATGAAGAGCAGATGGAAAGATCGATGCAGGAGAAAGAATGAGTTCGGGGATCAAAATGGGTAGGAGTACCCGTATTTAAAACATGGAGGGGAAGAGAAGCAAGAAATGCCTCCAACTGAATGCCACGGGAGTCACAGTGCGACCCTCCCCAAAGAAAATGGTGTGCGTTAAAATCGACAAGTAACATAAGGGGTGGCGGTAAAGAAGAAACCAGAAAATCAACATCTGGGATAAACAATGCTCGCGAAGGGGAGAGATATAAAGAACAAAGTGTATACCACTTATTCAAGTGGATACGAGCTGCGGTGTAATGTAGAGAAGAATGAACATAGAGCTGACAGTATTGAATACCAGTGCGTATAAGAATAGCACTTTCGTTAAAGGATCCATCAGCAAAAGGATCCGCTGAATATAACAAATCATAGCCTGAAAAGGGCCGGATAACCGAGGATTGCAATTTGAGTTCTTGCAAACAGACCCCAACAAGGAAAAACTGGGAGAGCAACACCTGAAGCTCACCCCGGATACCCCTGAGGCCTCGGATATTCCACTGCAAATAAGCAATGATTTATAGAGAGAAAGATAGAAGTCGAAGTTAGAGGTATCTATGGACTAGGGTTAGAAAAGTCCACGTGTGGAGGCAGCGGAAGACTCGTAATCCGAGAAGGAGTGGGACGCTGTGAAGGAAGGATGGGTGTAGACGAAGAGAGAGGAGGATGATCCGGAGGTGTCCATCAACGTTCCAGACTCTACAATAAATTCTGTGATAGCTTCCAGATTTTCGGAAGACAAAGATGCAGAATGTGGCACTACATTAGAAATGGAATTAGAGGGAGCAACTATCGGGGACTCTATAGACTACTAAAATATAAGGCGAGGAGATGGAAGAGGAAACTGTCGAAGGGGATTGGGAGGGGACAGGGGATGAAGATATTGAACGAGGAGGAAGATGAACCTCCACACACGTTAAAGAACTAGTCGGAGGCAAAGAACCCGGCAATAGGGATGTTTTGTCGGACTTCTGATAAGGGGGCGCTGAGGTTTAGGCGAAGGACGAGGACGTGTAGACTCAGAACTATGCGAGTGAGTAGAGGAAGGAGTGTGGACAGTATGGGATGCCGAGGTAGGGACCTCGGAGCCAAGAACATCAAAATGATTCGAGACAGGGGTGACTGAGGATGTTGTAACCACAGAGGAAGTCGAGGAAGTTGGGACCCCAGAAGTGGGGCGACGTTTAGCAATGCGAGAATAGGACATACAGGGAAGTCTCCATTGTAGGCGTAGATGAGAGACGGCTATAGCATATGAGAAGCCTTCCGCCTCCTTTAGACAACGGATTTCCCGCTCATTCAAGTAAACCTGACAACAGCGAGAGTACGATGGATGTGCCTCATGACAGTTAAGGCAAGAGGGAGGTAGAGTACAAAAAGAACTGCCATGGTCGTCGGCACCACAGACTGGGCATTCGGCCATGGACCTGCAATATTTCGCTGGATGACCAAAACGCCAGCAGTTTCTACACTGTTGTGGTGTAGGGGTCACCTTTCGAACTTTTAAACGTTGACCTGCAATGTAAACCGAAGGTGGTAGTTATTGACAGGGAGGACAAAACTGTCAACTTTAAGGATGGGGAGTTCTTGGAGCTCAAGCTGCTCCAAAATGTCATCACCACATGTCTGGAAATTCCGCTGGAAAATGGTGTGGGGTAAAATGACAGAACCACTACAAGAATTGAGAGAATGATGCTTGTCAATAGTGATAGGAACAGTATCTATGGTCGTAAGAAGAGAAAGATCACGAGCTTGGCCAGTATTCTGGACCGTGATGATGCGAGTGCCGCTCTTGAGAGCGTGAAATGAGATATCTTTACCAACATTGCGTAGCAGAGCTTTACCAATACTATGGTCTGCAAGATAGGTATTAGAAGTCAGTCTTAGAGTAAAAAACTTTAGTAGTATGAAACAGAGCTTAAGGGGGAGTGCGTGTCGAGCTTTTCGTTTCTGAGATGAACGAGAAGGAAGTGTCGAATCGTCATGTAAGGGTCGTTGTCGTTTGTGTGCGGGACCGGGGGTGGTCCGACGTGTGACGGGCGGCCAATTCGAAAATTGCTGCAACGTTAATGGAGAAGCCGGAATCAAGGTCAGAGAATAGCGAAGGTCATACGTATCAAAAGAGACAGTCTGATCCCCAGTACCTGAAGCAGGTGACGAACCGGCACCAGCAAGAGGTACAGGGGTATTAGGGTTGTTCGAAGAGTCGTCCATTAACGAGGTAGGGTCAGAACTAGGTGCGGTATCAAGGGGCCCGGGGGTAGGTTCACAGATTAGGGCATCCATGGTTAGGTTACTTCTTTCTTTTTGTTTTTAAGAAAAAAAAAAAGAAAGAAAAGAAAATAAAAATAAAAAAAAAAAGAATAAAATAAGGGGGGAACGTGGAGGAATAGCTCCTAGGAGGAATGAAAGGGGCGTAAATCCCCCTCCGTGCCCAAGAGGACCTCAACACCAAAAGTAGTGCAGATGCTGCATGGAACCCGTGCCATACCCTACCCTTCATGCCAGTAAACCAGCAATCCGGGATAGCAACCTCACATCCACCGAGCCACCTCGGCGTACAAAAGAGAGGGCGGCCGGATATCCACCACAAAGCATACCGCCTTTGGCCACCACCCCCGGAATCCGAAAGGTGGCCTCCAGATATACACCTGTTGCCCGAAAGATACCCAAGGCCACCCCCCCGGGAGACCGGAGAGGGATCGGGACATTCCCAGGCGATCCAGATTCCACGGCAAACTACACCACCGCCGAGAACCTCAACGGTATTGGATTGGACCATGGTACCCTTCCCCCTACCTAGGAACTAGAAAGCCTGTGGAGAGAAGCTCCCAGGGTAAAAATGGGAAGGAAATAAGGGAGGGATGAGGAGGAGGAGGAGGAAAGGGAAAAGGGAGGATGGGGAAGATGGGAAAGGGGAGGGGGGATTGGGGGGTAATTAGGTTCGGTCTGAGGAAGAAGACCAAGAGGTCCAATTCCTCAGACCGATAGCCTCTTTACCACGACAAGGAGCCCCCCAGGACAATTTTCTATAAACATCTTGATTCTCCTATGTCCCTATGCATGCTCCTTCCCTAGATACCATATTGCCCAAGATCCCACTCCCCTTTTTAACCTATTCGCCAGTATTTTTGCGTAAATCTTGTAATCCGTACTCAATACTATCACCCTAAAATCTTTAAAGCTTCTCGCGTCATCCTTCTTTGGTACTAACACTACCACTCCAGTACGAACTAAAGCCTCCATAACCCCCTCCCCTTCTTCATATCATTAAAGACCTTAACCAGCACCTCTCTCAACACGTCCCAAAACCTAACATACAATTCCCCAGGAAAGAAAAACCATCCAACCCCGGCGTTTTCCCCATCTTCAAACCTTTAACAGCATTCCACACTTCCTCCTCAGTTATGTCACCTTCTAGCTCCTTCCTCTCCTCGCTGCTCACTGTCTCATCAATACTTCCTAGGAACCCTCTTTCATCCCATGACACCTCCGCCTCCTCCTCAATTTTTTTTGCAAAGCATACTTCCCCATACCTGCCTATTGCCTCCGTTGTGTTTAAGACAAGCCCCTCCTCATAACCTCCCATCGTATCATCTACTTCAATCACACCTATCGTCATCACCTCCCTCCTCCTAAAGTTTCTCAAAACCACCTCCGACACCCTGTCTCCCCATAGGACCTCATCCATGCCACTCCTCAACCGTAACGCTTGAAACCTATCGTTTTGTATGTCCCTCAGCGCCATTCGCACCGTTTTACCTTTCCACGTCCTGAACCCCCCTCCCTATTCCTCCACTGCCCTTCAATAAACCCTCCAATTACCTCTGGTACCCGTACCTGTACCTGGCATCCTCTACTAACATTCATGAAAAAATCCTTTATCGTAGGCTTTCCCCTTTCGTTCCACCACTTTGCCACCCCTCCCACCCCCCTACCCGCCTTCCACAACCCTCCCCACCACTCCCCAAAATCCACCTCCCCACCTAACCTGCCCAAAATACTAACATTCAACTTCCAGTAACTTTCCTACACCCTCACCGCTCCCTCCCATCCTAATTGTGCAATCACTCCCTTGTGATCCGAAAAACGAGCATCCACACACTCCACCTTCTCCACCTCAACTACTCTTGAC
Source organism: Cherax destructor (assembly GCA_009830355.1). Lineage (NCBI taxonomy): Eukaryota > Metazoa > Arthropoda > Malacostraca > Decapoda > Parastacidae > Cherax > Cherax destructor. Next base: position 18,611 of record WNWK01021611.1, read on the forward strand.
ACATAAATCCTATCCAACCTTGCTTCATGTGCACCTCTACTATATGTATATTCTACAAATTTGCTTCCACAACCTACCACATACACTACTCCTACCGCACACAACACCTCCCTTAATATCTTCAAAATTGTCGCTCTACCTTTAGGCTCTACGTCCCTCACCCTTATGACACTATTCCAGTTGCCCCCCAGAATGGCTACTTGAGGTAAACCCCGGAAGGCATAAATCAATTCAGACCTAACAAAATCAGACTTCTCTCTTAAGCAGGCTCCAGCTGGCATGTATACCCCAATAAAACTAACTTGGACAGTTCCCCACCTCCCATCCACCCATACCACCCTTCTCCCTCCCACCACCTCCCATGAATCTAACTTGAAAGGACAACCCTCCCTAATACCCACTCCCGCCCCCTTTCAAACAGGAAGTCCGAGAAACTTATAACCCTTCAATACCAAGTCCTCTCCACCCCTAAAACTGTGTTCTTGAAAAAAACACCTCTATCCTATGTCTACTTAGCATCAACTCAACCCATTTTCTCTTGACCTCCTGTCGGAGGCCATTCATGTTCATTGTAAGACACCTGAAACTAAAGGCATCGGTTTCCCCTTCCTCTGCGGCTGCGTTCCCTCATTCTTTCCATTCCTCACTGCTGAAATGCCACTCCTCTTCCTAACTCCAGTTGCAGGTTGCACACTGCAACTATTGTGGTCCTTAACCCCTCCCACCTTACCCCTCACTACTTCAGTCCACCCCATTTTCTCCGGGCGTTGTCCCGGCGTAATGACGTCATTTTCCGCTTCTTCCCCAGATCTTTTCCTGGAATCACCTTTGTCCATGTCCAGGTCAACCTCCTCACCAGGCCGATGTACCTCCACTTCAAACTGCACCTCCCGTGCATCCTCACACCCACTCCTGGATCCATCCCATGACCCTGGCGTTCCATCCTTCTGTTTGTCTACAATGTCACTGTTTACAAAATCCAAAACCTCACCTCCTATTAGATCACCCAGATCCTTCAAAAACTCCTCCTCCATACTGTCTCCCTTAACACTTTCACGCTCCTTAGTATTGCTGTCCTCAGAAATCCCTTCCACTGTGTCCTGCATTCTCCGATGATTCCTTTCCTCATCCTCGTCAACCTCTACACTCCAACGAGAGGGCACCTTTCCTGCTTCCTTCACCCTATGGTCCTCATCGTCCGTGCCATCCGTTCTCCGCTGCCCATCACCTATGCATGTCGCTTGTTCCTCACCACCTCGTCTCCCAACATCTCGCTGTCTCACACAATCAGCCGCAAAATGTCCAGGCTGGCCACACATTCTGCATGTTTTTACTTGACCCTAGTAATGCACATATATCTGCATACGAAAACATTTCATCAGTACATACGAAGGTATTGCCCTCCGTAAACTCATTTTAAGGGTATAAGTACCCTCCAATAGCCCAGCATAAGGCCCCTGCACAAGTCTTCTCAAGTTTACTGTGTGTATAATGCCATAATCCTTAAAAGAATCCCGAATATCCTCTGGACACGCTTCAAACGGCACATTATGCACCTTAACCCACCTGTAGGCAGTAAACACATCCCTCAGACAAACCTCCACACCCATGTCGACAACCATCTTCCTGTCTCGGTACTCGTCCACCACTCGCTGATACGCCTCAGTACTGGAGAATTTGATGAATATCCTCCTGCTCCCGTTCATTGATACGCCATAGATATCTTCATAAGACACTCCATGTGTGTCCCATAGAATGGCCATTAAGAGCACATCTTCATTATTTGGTAGAACCACTCCCTGCTCAAAATCAATACAGTGTTCACTCGTCACCAGTACGTTGCAGCCATCTTGGCTGAAAATGAAGTTTCCCAAAGCTACCGCTAGGGAGGAGCCCACACGTCTGCTCACAACCAGAGCTGGACTCGGAATTGAAAAAACAAACTTGGGAGGAATTTTAAACCAGCACGACGTAGGGGATAGTGGGGTCTTTATAAATCACCTTATAATCATTTGTTGATACATAGCGGACATTATAATAAAGAAAAAAAATTATAATTTTCAAATATAAAAATTAAATTAGGCAATTTTTTTTTTTCAACAAGTCGGCCGTCTCCCACCGAGGCAGGGTGACCCAAAAGAAAGAAAATCCCCAAAAAGAAAATACTTTCATCATCATTCAACACTTTCACCTCGCTCATACAATCACCGTCTTTGCAGGGGTGCTCAGACGACAGCTGAGAATAAATCCCTCCCAATTGTCACTATCCCAGACCCCTCCTTTAAAATGCAGGCATTGTACTTTCCATTTCCACGACAAGTCCAACTAAATAAATTAACTGGTTTCCCGGAATCCCTTCACAAAATATTACTCTGCTCACACTCCAACAGCTCATCAGGTCCCAAAAACCATACGTCTCCATTCACTCCTATCTAACACGCTCACACATGATTGCTGGAAGTCCAAGCCCCTCGCCCACAAAACCTCCTTTACCCCCTCCCTCCAACCTTTTCGAGGACGACCCCTACCCCGCCTTCCTTTCCCTGCAGATTTATACGCTCTCCAAGTCATTCTACTTTGATCCATTCTCTCTAAATGACCAAACCACCTCAACAACCCCTCTTCAGCCCTCTGACAAATACTTTTAGTAACTCCACACCTCCTAATTTCCACAGTCCGAATTTTCTGCATAATATTTACACCACACATTGCCCTTAGACAGGACATCTCCACTGCCTCCAGCCGCCTCCTCGCTGCAGTATTTGCAACCCATGCTTCACACCCATATAAGAGTGTTGGTACCACTATACTCTCGTACATTCCCTTCTTTGCCTAAATGGATAACGTTTTTTTTTATCTCCACAGATACCTCGACGCACCAGCCACCTTTTTTCCCTCATCAGTTCTATGGTTAATCTCATCCTTCATAAACCCATCCGCTGACAAGTCAACTCCCAAATATCTGAAAACATTCACTTCTTCCATAATCCCTCTCTCTAATGTGATATCCAATTTTTCTTTATTTAAATCGTTTGATACCCTCATCACGTTATTCCTATCTATGTTCACTTTCAACTTTCTACCTTCACACACCCTCCCAAACTTGTCCACTAACCTTTGCAACTTTTCTTTAGAATCTCCCATAAGCACAGTGTCATCAGCAAAAAGTAACTGTCAACTCCCAATTTGCATTTAATTCCCCATAATTTAATTCCATCCCTCTCCCCAACACCTTAGCATTTACTTCTTTTACAACCCCATCCATAAATATATTAAACAACCATGGTGACATTACACATCCCTGTCTAAGACCTACTTTTAACGGGAAGTAATCTCCCTCTCTCCTACACACCCTAACCTGAGCCTCACTATCATAAAAACTCTCTACAGCATTCAGTAACTTATTACCTATTCCATACACTTGCAACATTTGCCACATTTCTCCCCTATCCACTATCGTATGCCTTTTCTAAATCCATAAATGCAATGAAAACTTCCCTACCTTTATCTACATACTGTTTACATATATGCTTCAATGTAAACACTTGATCTACACATCCCCTACCCACTCTAAAGCCTCCTTGCTCCTCTGCAATCCGACTCTGTCTTACCATAAATTCTTTCAATAATAACCCTACCATACACTTTACCTGCTATACTCAGTAAACGTATCCCCCTATAATCCTTACAATCTCTTATCCCCCTTTCCTTTATATGAAGGAACTATACATGTTCTCTGCCAATCCCTAGGTACCTTCCCCTCTCTCATACATTTAATAATTAAACAAAAATACCAACCACTCCAACACTATATCCACCCTGCTTTTAACATTTCTGTTATGATCCCGTCAGTTCCAAATGCTTTACCCCTTTCAGTCTATGTAATGCCTCACGCACCTCCCCCACACTCACATCCTGCTCTTCTTCACTCCTAAACGATGTTGTACCTCCCTGACCAGTACATGAAATTACCGCCTCCCTTTTTTCATCAACATTTAAAACTTCCTCAAAATATTCCCACCATCTACCCAATATCTCCAGCTTCCCATCTACTAACTCCCCATCTTTTGTTTTAACTGACAAATCCATTCGTCCCCTAGGCTTTAACTTTTTTATCTCACTGCAAATTTTTGTCATGTTTTACGCAAAATTTCTTGACAGAGCCTCTCCCACTCTTTCATCTGCTCTCCTTTTGCACTCTGTCACCACTCTCTTCAACTTTCTTTTACTCTCCATATACTCTTCTATTAACACTTCTGTTTTGTAAAATCTCTCATAAGCTACCTTTTTCTCTTTTATCACACCCTCTACTTCTTTATTCCACCACTCACTCATCTTTCTTCCTCCACCCACCCTCCTATAGCCAAAAACTTTTGCCCCACATTAAGGAATCTACAAACATATATAAAATCTTGGAATGCTGTTCAGGGAGGCTATCATGGCCAGTCAGGGAGGGCTGGATTATCAAGGCCAGTCAGGGAGGGAGGGATTATCAAGGCCAGTCAGGGAGGGAGGGATTATCAAGGCCAGTCAGGGTGTGCTTGATTATCAAGGCCAGTCAGGGAGGGCTTGATTATCAAGGCCAGTCAGGGAGGGCTTGATTATCAAGGCCAGTAAGGGAGGGCTTGATTATCAAGGCCAGTCAAGGAGGGCTTGATTATCAAAGCCAGACAGGGAGGGCTTGATTATCAAAGCCAGACAGGGAGGGCTTGACTATCAAGGCCAGTTAGGAAGGGCTTGATTATCAAGGACAGGGATGGCTTGATTATCAAAGCCTTGTCAAATAGGGCTTGATTATCAAGGCCAGTCAGGGAGGGCTTGATTATCAAGGCCAGTCAGCGAGGGCATGATTATTAAGGCCAGTCAGGAAGAGCTTGATTATCAAGGCCAGTCAGAGAGGGCTTGATTATCAAGGCCAGTCAGGAAGAGCTTGATTATCAAGGCCAGTCAGGAAGAGCTTGATTATCAAGGCCAGTCAAGGAGGGCTTAATTACCAAGGCCAGTCAGGGAGGGCTTAATTATCAAGGCCAGTCAGGGAGGGCTTAATTATCAAGGCCAGTCAGGAAGGGCTTAATTATCAAGGCCAGTCAGGAAGGGCTTGATTATCAAGGCCAGTCAGGGAGGGATTGATTATCAAGGCTAGTAGGAGAGTGCTTGATTATCAAGGCCAGACAGGTTGGGCTTGATTATCAAGGCAAGTCCAGGCAGGCTTGATTATCAAGGTCAGTCAGGGAAGGCTTGAATATCAAGGCCAGTCAGGGAAATCTTGATTATCAAGGCCAGTCAGGGAAGGCTTGATTATCAAGGCCAGTCAGGGAGGGCTTGATTATCAAGGCCAGTCAGGGAGGGCTTGATTATCAAGGCCAGTCAGAGAGGGCTTAATTATCAAGGCCAGTCAGGGAGGGCTTAATTATCAAGGCCAGTCAGGAAGGGCTTGATTATTAAGGCCAGTCAGGGAGGGCATGATTATCAAGGCCAGTCAGGGAGGGCTTGATTATTAAGGCCAGTCAAGGAGGGCTTAATTATCAATGCCAGTCAGGGTGGGCTTATCAAGGCCAGTCAAGGTGGGCTTATCAAGGCCAGTCAAGGTGGGCTTATCAAGGCCAGTCAAGGTGGGCTTATCAAGGCCAATCAGCGTAGGCTTGATTATCAAAGCCATTCAGGGAGGGCTTGATTATCAAGGCCAGTCAGGAAAGGCTTGATTATCAAGGCCAGTCAGGGAAGGCTTGATTATCAAGGCCAGTCAGGGAAGGCTTGATTATCAAGGCCAGTCAGGGAAGGCTTGATTATCAAGGCCAGTCAGGGAAGGCTTGATTATCAAGGCCAGTCAGGGAGGGCTTGATTATCAAGGGCAGTCAGGGAGGGCTTGATTATCAAGGTTAGTAAGAAGGGCTTGATTATCAAGGCCAGTCAGGGAGGGCTTGATTATCGAGGCCAGTCAGGAGGGTTTGATTATCGAGGCCAGTCAGGGATGGCTTGATTATCGAGGCCAGTCAGGGAGGGCTTGATTATCGAGGCCAGTCAGGAGGGCTTGATTATCGAGGCCAGTCAGGAGGGCTTGATTATCGAGGCCAGTCAGGAGGGCTTGATTATCGAGGCCAGTCAGGGAGGGCTTGATTATCGAGGCCAGTCAGGGAGGGCTTGATTATCGAGGCCAGTCAGGGAGGGCTTGATTATCGAGGCCAGTCAGGGAGGGCTTGATTATCGAGGCCAGTCAGGGAGGGCTTGATTATCGAGGCCAGTCAGGGAGGGCTGATTATCGAGGCCAGTCAGGGAGGGCTTGATTATCGAGGCCAGTCAGGGAGGGCTTGATTATCGAGCCAGTCAGGAGGGCTTGATTATCGAGGCCAGTCAGGAGGGCTTGATTATCGAGGCCAGTCAGGGAGGGCTTGATTATCGAGGCCAGTCAGGGAGGGCTTGATTATCGAGGCCAGTCAGGGAGGGCTTGATTATCGAGGCCAGTCAGGGAGGGCTTGATTATCGAGGCCAGTCAGGGAGGGCTGATAATCAAGGCTAGTCAGGGAGGGCTTGATTATCGAGGCCAGTCAGGAGGGCTTGATTATCGAGGCCAGTCAGGGAGGGCTTGATTATCAGGCCAGTCAGGGAGGCTTGATTATCGAGGCCAGTCAGGAGGGCTTGATTATCGAGGCCAGTCAGGAGGGCTTGATTATCGAGGCCAGTCAGGGAGGCTTGATTATCGAGGCCAGTCAGGAGGGCTTGATTATCGAGGCCAGTCAGAGGCTTGATTATCGAGGCCAGTCAGGGAGGGCTTGATTATCGAGGCCAGTCAGGGCTTGATTATCAGGCCAGTCAGGGAGGCTTGATTATCGAGGCCAGTCAGGGAGGGCTTGATTATCGAGGCCACAGAGGGCTTGATTATCGAGGCTAGTCAGAGGGCTTCATCATGGAAGTCAGTCAGGGGGGCTTGATTATCAAGGCCAGTCAGGGAGGGCTTGATTATCAAGGCCCCTCAGGGAGGGCTTGTTTATCAAGGCCCCTCAGAAATAGCTTGATAATCATGGCCAGGCAGGGAGGGCTTGATTATAATAGCTAGTCATTGAGGGCTTGATTACCGAGGCCAGTCAGGGAAAGCTTGATTATCAAGGCCAGTCAGGAGGATTTTGAAGATGAGTCATGGAGGACATCTCTGGTAGAGCTTTACACCACCAGGGTAGTAACAGTATCAACACCACCAGGGTAGTAACAGTATCAACACCACCAGGGTAGTAACAGTATCAACACCACCAGGGTAGTAACAGTATCAACACCACCAGGGTAGTAACAGTATCAACACCACCAGGGTAGTAACAAGTATCAACACCACCAGGGTAGTAACAGTATCAACACCACCAGGGTAGTAACAAGTATCAACACCACCAGGGTAGTAACAGTATCAACACCACCAGGGTAGTAACAGTATCAACACCACCAGGGTAGTAACAGTATCAACACCACCAGGGTAGTAACAAGTATCAACACCACCAGGGTAGTAACAGTATCAACACCACCAGGGTAGTAACAAGTATCAACACCACCAGGGTAGTAACAGTATCAACACCACCAGGGTAGTAACAGTATCAACACCACCAGGGTAGTAACAGTATCAACACCACCAGGGTAGTAACAAGTATCAACACCACCAGGGTAGTAACAGTATCAACACCACCAGGGTAGTAACAAGTATCAACACCACCAGGGTAGTAACAGTATCAACACCACCAGGGTAGTAACAGTATCAACACCACCAGGGTAGTAACAAGTATCAACACCACCAGGGTAGTAACAGTATCAACACCACCAGGGTAGTAACAAGTATCAACACCACCAGGGTAGTAACAGTATCAACACCACCAGGGTAGTAACAGTATCAACACCACCAGGGTAGTAACAGTATCAACACCACCAGGGTAGTAACAAGTATCAACACCACCAGGGTAGTAACAGTATCAACACCACCAGGGTAGTAACAAGTATCAACACCACCAGGGTAGTAACAGTATCAACACCACCAGGGTAGTAACAGTATCAACACCACCAGGGTAGTAACAGTATCAACACCACCAGGGTAGTAACAGTATCAACACCACCAGGGTAGTAACAGTATCAACACCACCAGGGTAGTAACAGTATCAACACCACCAGGGTAGTAACAAGTATCAACACCACCAGGGTAGTAACAAGTATCAACACCACGCTCCAGGCCCTGACTCATGGAACTCCTATGGAGAGGGAGCATGGACACTGGGATCGTCCCGCAGTTACTAACAACAACAGACATAGCCCCACTCCACAAAGGGGGCAGTAAAGCAATAGCAAAGAACTACAGACCAATAGCGCTAACGTCCCATATCATAAAAATCTTTGAAAGGGTTCTAAGAAGCAAGATCGCCACTCATCTAGAAACCCATCAATTACACAACCCAGGACAGCATGGGTTTAGAGCAGGTCGCTCCTGTCTGTCCCAACTACTGGACCACTACGGCAAGGACCTGGATGCTCTAGAAGACAAACAGAATGCAGATGTTATATACACAGACTTTGCAAAAAGCCTTTGACAAGTGTGACCATGGTGTAATAGCACACAAAATGCGTGATAAAGGAATAACAGGAAAAGTTGGTAGATGGATCTATAATTTCCTAACAAGTAGAACACATAGTAGTAGTCAACAGAGTAAAGTCTGAGGCGGCTACTGTGAAAAGCTCTGTTCCACAAGGCACAGTACTCGCTCCCATACTGTTCCTCATCCTTATATCGGACAAAGACAGTGATATCAGCCACAGTGCCGTGTCTTCCTTTGCAGATGACACCCGAATCTGTATGACAGTGTCCACCGTTGAAGACACTGCAAGACTCCAAGCAGACATAAACCAAATCTTTAAATGGGCTGCAGAAAACAATATGAAGTTCAATGATGAGAAATTTCAATTACTTCGATATGGAAAACGTGAGGAAATTAAAATTTCATCGGAGTATAAAACAAATTCCAACCACACAATAGAGCGAAAAACTAATGTCAAAGACCTGGGAGTGATCATGTCAGAGGATCTCACCTTCAAGGACCATAACACTGTAGCAATCGCATCTGCCAGAAAAATGACAGGATGGATAATGAGAACCTTCAAAACCAGGGAAGCCAAGCCCATGTTGACACTTTTCAGGTCGCTTGTTCTATCTAGGCTGGAATATTGCTGCACAATAACTGCACCTTTCAAGGCAGGTGAAATTGCTGAACTAGAAAATGTACAGAGAACCTTCACGGCACTCATAACTGCGATAAACCACCTCTTGAGTGGTTTATCGCTTGAGTTCCTAAACCTGTACTCCCTGGAACGCAGGCGGGAGAGATACATTATTATATACACTTGGAAAATCCTAGGGATTAGTACCAAACTTGCACACGAGTGTCACTCCCTACGAAAGCAAAAGACTCGGCAGACGATGTAACATCCCCCCAATGAAAAGCAGGGGTGCCACTAGCACGTTGAGGGACAACACAATAAGTGTCAAGGGCCCAAGATTGTTCAACTGCCTTCCAGAATACATAAGGGGGATTACCAATAGACCCCTGGCTGTCTTCAAGCAGGCACTGGACAAGCACCTAAAGTAGGTGCCTGACCAGCCAGGCTGTGGTTCGTACGTTGGACTGCGTGCGGCCAGCAGTAACAGCCTGGTTGATCAGGCTCTGATCCAACATGAGGCCTGGTCACAGACCGGGTCGCAGGGGAGTTGACCCCTGGAACTCTCTCCAGGTAAACTCCAGGTACCACCAGGGTAGTAACAGGTATCAAAACGCTACCACCAGGGTAGTAATAGGTATCATCACCAGGATACCACCACCAGCGTAGCACCAGGTATCCGCATGCTACTACCACCACCAGTAGTACCAAGTATCAACACGCTACCACCAGGGTAGTAACAGGTATCCGCATGCTACCACCACCACCACCAGTAGTACCAAGTATCAACATGATGCCACCAGGGTAGTACACGGTATCAACACCCGCAATACCACCTCTACCAAGGTTTCACCAGGTATCATCAGCGAGCAGCTACCACCACCAACAGGGTAGTAACTGGTATCAACACCATGCTACCACCATAATACCATGATCCCTAATGAATAAACTAAAGATTAAAACATCTCATTGGTCCAAGAGAGGCAAATATAGGCGTATCAAAAGATGGGATGGGCAGTTAAGAAATCAATGTATTCCGTTAATTAAGGAGATAAATAAAAAAAGGGAATAAGAATAACTTCATAGAGATTATTAGGCTAAAGTGGCAAGGGATTCGAAGACTAACTCAAAAGGTTTCTTTCAGGTATATATAAGTAAGACTAGGGACAAGATAGGCCCACTCAAAACTAACTCAGGTCAGATCACGGACAGTGACAAGGATGTGTGAAATTTTTAACTCTTATTTCCTCCCAGTTTTTAAGGAGGAAGATACTAGCGAAATTCCAGAAATTATATATTGTGTAGAACAGGATGATGATAAACTATGCACGATTAGGGTAACTAGTGACATATAACTCAAACAAATAAATAAATTAAAATCTAACAAATCCTCAGGCCCTGATGAACTATTTGCAAGGGTTTTAAAGGAATGTAAACATTAGCTTAGCAAACCTTCGACTAGTCTTTTCAACATATCACTACAAACTGCAATAGTGCCAGACGAGAGGAAAATGGCAAATGAAATATCTATTTACAAAGCAGGTGACTATAGACCAATAAGCCTTACCTCCATAGTGGGAAAATTTATGGAATCAATAATTGCCGAGGCAATTCGTAGCTATCTTGAAAAGCATAAATTGATTAACGAGTCTCAGCACGGTTTTACCAAGGTATTTGAGGAGGTAGATCATGGTAATGAATATGATAATGTGTATATGTTCTATAGTAAGGCTTGTTAGAGTTCCACATCAGAGGCTATTGAGGAAAATTAATGCACAAGGAATAAAGTTTTTTTCCTGGGTAGAGGCGTGATTGACAGATCAGCAGAGTGTTTGCATCAAAAGGAGAAATTAGAGTAGGGCACATCACAAGTTGTGTTCCACAGGGGTCAGTGTTGGGCCCTTTGTTGTTCACAATTTATATAAACGACATTGATGAGGGAATAAATAGAGACATAAGAAAGTTTGATTACACCGAAATAGGTCACCTAATTCATTCTAATGAGGACATTAGAGCACTCCACAAAGATTTGGATAGACTGATGCAGTGGTCGGAGAAGTGGCAGATGCAGTTTAATGTAGACAAATGCAAAGTTCTAAACATTGTTAAGAAAATAACCATGCCACATATAAACTAAATAATGTAGATCTTAATATTACTGATGGTGAAAAGGATTTAGGAGTTCTGTTTAGCAGTAATCTAAAACCAAGACAACAGTGTATAAGTGTTAGCAATAAAGTGGGTGTGAGTTGGACCTATTAGCTTGTGCTAATAGGTCTGATGACTTGCTCATTAAGTGGGTGTGATCTGACCTGACTTGGTGGGTAATTGGTTTAAGACATACTAGCAAGAAGACTTACACTAGCATAGTAGTCATACTAGCAACAAGACTTACACTAGCATAGTAGTCATACTAGCAACAAGACTTACACTAGCATAGTAGTCATACTAGCAACAAGACTTACATTAGCATAGTAGTCATACTAGCAACAAGACTTACACTAGCATAGTAGTCATACTAGCAACAAGACTTACACTAGCATAGTAGTCATACTTGCAACAAGACTTACACTAGCATAGTAGTCATACTAGCAATAAGACTTACACTAGCATAGTAGTCATACTTGCAACAATACTTACACTAGCATAGTAGTCATACTAGCAATAAGACTTACACTAGCATAGTAGTCATACTTGCAACAATACTTACACTAGCATAGTAGTCATACTAGCAACAAGACTTACACTAGCATAGTAGTCATACTAGCAACAAGACTTACACTAGCATAGTAGTCATCAGTGTCGGGACGCAGGTCTTCAGCTGCAAAAGAAAAGTTACAATTTATTCAAGACCAATATAAGAAAATACAAGTTTCTACGAAAATAATCAAGACAAAGTTATTAAAATATACAGAGATAATTTATTACTAAAAATATAAATTTCAAAAAGTAAAGTCAATTATAAAACTAAGATTAAATTATACTACAACACTACATTACACTAAATTCTTCTAGCGTGCATTAAGAGTTCCCTCCAGCGTGCATTAATTAAGAGTTCCCTCCAGCGTGCATTAATTAAGAGTTCCCTCCAGCGTGCATTAATTAAGAGTTCCCTCCAGCGTGCATTAATTAAGAGTTCCCTCCAGCGTGCATTAATTAAGAGTTCCCTCCAGCGTGCATTAGTAAGAGTTCCCTCCAGCGTGCATTGATAGAGTTCCCTCCAGCGTGCATTAATTAGAGTTCCCTCCAGCGTGCATTAATTAAGAGTTCCCTCCAGCGTGCATTAATTAAGAGTTCCCTCCAGCGTGCATTAATTAAGAGTTCCCTCCAGCGTGCATTAATTAAGAGTTCCCTCCAGCGTGCATTAATTAAGAGTTCCCTCCAGCGTGCATTAATTAAGAGTTCCCTCCAGCGCGCATTAAGAGTTCCCTCCAGCGCGCATTAAATTACTCTATCGTTTTGATTATAATTATAATAAAAGTAAATGCTAAACCCACAAGGGTCACACAGCGCGGCAAGGTGTGAAGTGTTTAATATTCTTGATGTAAGACTAGCGAGGGTGTAGCAAGGTGTGAAGTGTTTAATATTCTTGATGTGAGACTAGCGAGGGTGTAGCAATGTGTGAAGTGTTTAATATTCTTGATGTGAGACTAGCGAGGGTGTAGCAATGTGTGAAGTGTTTAATATTCTTGATGTAAGACTAGCGAGGTGTAGCAAGGTGTGAAGTGTTTAATATTCTTGATTGAGACTAGCAGGGTGTAGCAATGTGTGAAGTGTTTAATATTCTTGATGTGAGACTAGCGAGGGTGTAGCAATGTGTGAAGTGTTTAATATTCTTGATGTAAGACTAGCGAGGGTGTAGCAAGGTGTGAAGTGTTTAATATTCTTGATGTGAGACTAGCGAGGGTGTAGCAATGTGTGAAGTGTTTAATATTCTTGATGTGAGACTAGCGAGGTGGAGCAAGGTGTGAAGTGTTTAATATTCTTGATGTGAGACTAGCGAGGTGTAGCAATGTGTGAAGTGTTTAATATTCTTGATGTGAGACTAGCGAGGGTGTAGCAAGGTGTGAATGTTAATATTCTTGATGTAAGACTAGCGAGTGTAGCAAGGTGTGAAGTGTTTAATATTCTTGATGTGAGACTAGCGAGGTGTAGCAATGTGTGAAGTGTTTAATATTCTTGATGTGAGACTAGCGAGGTGTAGCAATGTGTGAAGTGTTTAATATTCTTGATGTAAGACTAGCGAGGTGTAGCAAGGTGTGAAGTGTTTAATATTCTTGATGTGAGACTAGCGAGGTGTAGCAATGTGTGAAGTGTTTAATATTCTTGATGTGAGACTAGCGAGGTGGCAAGGTGTAAGTGTTTAATATTCTTGATGTGAGAACTAGCGAGGTGTAGCAATGTGTGAAGTGTTTAATATTCTTGATGTGAGACTAGCGAGGTGTAGCAATGTGTGAAGTGTTAATATTCTTGATGTGAGACTAGCGAGGTGTAGCAAGGTGTGAAGTGTTTAATATTCTTGATGTAAGACTAGCGAGGTGTAGCAAGGTGTGAAGTGTTTAATATTCTTGATGTGAGACTAGCGAGGGTGTAGCAATGTGTGAAGTGTTTAATATTCTTGATGTGAGACTAGCGAGGGTGGAGCAAGGTGTGAAGTGTTTAATATTCTTGATGTGAGACTAGCGAGGGTGTAGCAATGTGTGAAGTGTTTAATATTCTTGATGTGAGACTAGCGAGGGTGTAGCAAGGTGTGAAGTGTTAATATTCTTGATGTAAGACTAGCGAGGGTGTAGCAAGGTGTGAAGTGTTAATATTCTTGATGTGAGACTAGCGAGGGTGTAGCAAGGTGTGAAGTGTTTAATATTCTTGATGTGAGACTAGCGAGGGTGTAGCAATGTGTGAAGTGTTTAATATTCTTGATGTGAGACTAGCGAGGGTGTAGCAATGTGTGAAGTGTTTAATATTCTTGATGTAAGACTAGCGAGGGTGTAGCAAGGTGTGAAGTGTTAATATTCTTGATGTGAGACTAGCGAGGGTGTAGCAATGTGTGAAGTGTTAATATTCTTGATGTGAGACTAGCGAGAGTGGAGCAAGGTGTGAAGTGTTTAATATTCTTGATGTAAGACTAGCGAGGGTGTAGCAAGGTGTGAAGTGTTTAATATTCTTGATGTGAGACTAGCGAGGGTGTAGCAAGGTGTGAAGTGTTTAATATTCTTGATGTGAGACTAGCGAGGGTGGAGCAAGGTGTGAAGTGTTTAATATTCTTGATGTAAGACTAGCGAGGGTTTAGCAAGGTGTGACGTGTTTAATATTCTTGATGTGAGACTAGCGAGGGTGGAGCAAGGTGTGAAGTGTTTAATATTCTTGATGTAAGACTAGCGAGGGTGGAGCAAGGTGTGAAGTGTTTAATATTCTTGATGTAAGACTAGCGAGGGTGTAGAAAGGTGTGAAGTGTTTAATATTCTTGATGTGAGACTAGCGAGGGTGTAGCAAGGTGTGAAGTGTTTAATATTCTTTATGTGAGACTAGCGAGGGTGGAGCAAGGTGTGAAGTGTTTAATATTCTTGATGTAAGACTAGCGAGGGTGGAGCAAGGTGTGAAGTGTTTAATATTCTTGATGTGAGACTAGCGAGGGTGTAGCAAGGTGTGAAGTGTTTAATATTCTTGATGTAAGACTAGCGAGGGTGTAGCAATGTGTGAAGTGTTAATATTCTTGATGTGAGACTAGCGAGGGTGGAGCAAGGTGTGAAGTGTTTAATATTCTTGATGTAAGACTAGCGAGAGTGTAGCAAGGTGTGAAGTGTTTAATATTCTTGATGTGAGACTAGCGAGGTGTAGCAAGGTGTGAAGTGTTTAATATTCTTGATGTAAGACTAGCGAGGGTGGAGCAAGGTGTGAAGTGTTTAATATTCTTGATGTAAGACTAGCGAGGTTTAGCAAGGTGTGACGTGTTTAATATTCTTGATGTGAGACTAGCGAGGTGGGGCAATGTGTGAAGTGTTTAATATTCTTGATGTGAGACTAGCGAAGTGGAGCAAGGTGTGAAGTGTTTAATATTCTT
>WNWK01021612.1:0-33848 GCA_009830355.1 Cherax destructor
TCCCCTCAGTCCCTTCTACCTCAATCTCTTGCTATACTCTATCCTCGCACTATCCACTACCCTACTGCACTCCATACCCTACTAATCATCCCTCTCCCTCTTACAATCCATTCTTCCTGCATCCTACTTTACCCTGCAGCGCTGTATGACCCCTGTGGTTTAGTGCTTCTTTTGATTATAATAATAATAATTGACATTCCCTATACTTTCTTCCTTTAAAAAAATATACGCTTTCTTCAACCTCTCTTAGTCCATCCTTTCTAGATGGCCAAACCATCTCTACAACAACACTCTTGCTCCTACAAAGATTGTTATCGCTCCTTCACTCTTCATACGCTGTATAATCTTACACTGCATATTGACCCCGGTGAGAATCAAAAACTCCAATGGAAATAAGTCACATTGACTTTACTGGTCATCATAGTTGAATTAAAATTCAATACACATACAACTGGCTTTACCGTAATAGTACAAAGAATTCCGTGTATACAGTATATGTTATGTATTGCTCGTTTAAAACTTTCTCTTAGTCTAAACCACATATCCGGGGCCTCCAGCCTCGTCGCTGCAACATTTAAAGTCCATGTTTCACACCCATACAAAATTACTGGCACCGGTGTACCATGGTATATTTCCCTTTATACATCCATTCTCTTTCCTTCAACAAATTCCTCAAGACATCTGTTACTTTTCCCCTCATCTTCTATGTGATTCACCTCAACAATCATATATTCATATGTCAACACACCCATTTATGTATAAATATATTCACTTCCTCCATACTCCCTCAACTCTTACACACACACACACATTATCTCTCCCTCCCTGTTATTGGAGCAGAGAGAGAGAGAGAGAGAGTGGACCAAGTAGCAATCAGCGAAGAGACGGGGCCGAGAGCTATGAATCGACCCCTGCAACCACAAATAGGCGAGTACACACTTACCACATTGCGGTACAGTCGAAGTGTACCATCATCCACTTGGAGGGATTGAAGGCGAGGGAGTGAGCGTACTCTATACCACTCATCAAGTACCGGAACTCTGGGCAGATGAAAGCCGTACCGGCGTACGCTGCGTCCACGTGCATCCATAACTCCTCCTGCTCACCTGCAGCACGTGAGGGCACGTGAAGCACGTGGTGAGAGCATGAAGCAAGGGCACATGTTTAGAATATTAATGTTATGCTATTACGACAAACTTGCAGAGTCAGCTTATACAGCAACACATCGTTCTCACAAACAAGCTAACATTAATACCACTGTTGCAACAACTCGCGCAACACATCGTTCTCACAAACAAGCTAACATTAATACCACTGTTGCAACAACTCGCGCAACACATCGTTCTCACAAACAAGCTAACATTAATACCACTGTTGCAACAACTCGCGCAACACATCGTTCTCACAAACAAGCTAACATTAATACCACTGTTGCAACAACTCGCGCAACATATCGTTCTCACAAACAAGCTAACATTAATACCACTGTTGCAACAACTCGCGCAAATCAATATAAACATCACGAAAGCAACTTATAACATCACGTTAATTTTAGCAGTGCTAATTTAACTAGGCTACTTTAGGGATTTCGCGGGACCTTACCTTGCCTTGTTACTTTACGTGACTATCAATTACTAAACAAAAATACCGATTTTTTTTTAGAGCAATTAAGCTAGTTTGAGCTTTCTGGTTTATTACCCACAACATTAATGTTAATCATCCGTCCTTAAAATTCTTCTACACTTAATAAAATGGAAATCCCGGTTCAAGATAAACTAGGAACTGTCTGACTCACCCATATCATAAGACATGTTTAAGAAACACATTAGACCTCATGGATATCTTACATATAAGACAGAGAACACTTACATATAGGACCTAACTCCTTGAGGTGATCAAAGGAACAGGAGCCTGTGGTGCCCAGTGTCGCACACAGCTGAAAAATGTCCATTATATAACATATATATATATATATATATATATATATATATATATATATATATATATATATATATATATATATATATATATATATATATATACATATATAATATATTTACATACATAAATATTTTACATACATAAATATTTACATACATAAATATTTACATACATAAATATTTACATACATAAATATTTACATACATAAAGCATAACAAATGTAGAGGAAATATCGTAGTGGTGCATAACTGACCATAATTTTTAAAGGGGTAGACCGGTAAGCCAGCGGAAGGCCTCGGTCAGATGACCAAAAGCTCCAACGGCGGGTCATCATCTGACTAAGACCCCCGTCAGGAAACACTTGTCCTGTTTCCTGACGAACCTTACCTAACCTAACCTAACCATCGTAGTGGTAAACATACAAACTCTTATATATAGAGAAAGGCAAAAATCCCACATGAAATTCAAATTGGAAGCATTTGTAATGACCCAGCAATTAATTCATGACGGACTACACTCTTTAAATATATAAGAGAAAACCCTGAAAAGGATCTTCTCCATATAGAGTATATTCACATAGAAAACAACAGAAAGATTAAGAATTGCAAACGTGAACCGGAAAGAATAATTTTTTTTTTTTTTTTTTTAAATATTCATAGGTAAGTAAATGGTTGAAAGTGCAATATGACTTTTAGAAGACGATGATAGTACAATGATGTGTATAAGTAATAACATGTCTGCTGTCAACGTCGCTTTCAGTTCAGTTTTCTTTCCTGACAACACAACCAGCGTATGTACGTCACATAATATTACTGAAGGAAAATATAGATTCACTGATAATCGGTGTAACCAGCAACATGGCTACATTAAAGTACATAGAAAAAACACAACACAAATCTGCATGTCAGGATGAAATATCAGCTGCCAGTTTTCCAAAATCTAGAGACCAAATCGCATTCCCGTTAACATAATTCAACAGTTAACTGAGGAAGGTACAACAGTATATGACGGGAAACTGGCTACTGTTACTCCGATATTAGTTGTGGGGTAAACTTATGAATATTATAATTAGGGGACAACAGTTAAATTTCTGGAAGATAACCACCAATCAACATGGTTTCTCCAATATATAAAATATTAGGATAAAATTCCCCACAGATACAGTATACCTCAACTTTTACAAGGCCTTAGATAAAGTAATAACTGATAGATTAGTAAGTAAACTAATATTTCCCGGCAGGGGGGACAATCTTCAGAACTGGATCATTCATTGACTCATTAACATGAAGCAAAGAATAGTTATTAATGTCAGTGTGTCTGAGTAGTAACACAGGACTGGTGGTGTTCCTTGGGAACTGGTTCTTTGCCTTCTTGTTTTTAATATACGCAGATGATCTAGAAACGGAGCTTACATTTAAAATTTCAAAATTCGAGGAAGCCACGAAATTCGGGAGATGGCAGCCTCGTGAACGATGGTATGGACAGTGTGGGAAGGTGTAAGATAACGCGTTTTGTGTATAAAGCACGCGAAGCTTATATGAAAACTCACATAGACAAACGTGGAGACCTTGCAATAGTCATAAAAAATTATCTAAAATATCCAAGAAAGAAATTTTTAACCCGCAAACCCAGAGTAATAACCTGTACAATGCTCTTTTTAGACCTAAATTTGAAAATACTGTCCAGCTCTGGTCCCCTAACTATATAAAAGATGTTGATAAACTTAAGAGAAAGCAGAGAAGAACAACAAACGTTATCAACAATAAAAAAAACTGGACAAAGAATTACCTAAGCAGTTCCCACTCAGAAATGGAGGCTACGAGGTGATCTGGTACACACCTTCATGACACTAAACAATCTGAAATACTCGAGCATGAAGCTGTGTATGAAGTACATATACAAGTACAAGAAGAAACTTTATGAAACTGTGATAAGTGTTTAACATGAATGTGGATAAGGGCTTTTTCAGAGATTTGGAGGACTGTAATGACGTCCTTCCCCCCAGAAGCTGTTAATGACAAACATCAGTCGGGGAAACACTGCAGATAAAACATTCTACTAATCACAACCCAGGCCAGGTAGTGACCACCGGCATTCCAGAACAACACAGAACGGTGGGTTTGTCGTGTCAGTATCATATATACACTTGTGTAGTGTATCAGCATTCATCCCACTTATACAGCTGGTCTCTTTGCGTGTGACGTCACGATACCCGCTGACGTCAGAGGCTCAGCGCATGTGCATAGCCTCAGACAGGCGTACCCTCTCAGTAGCGACAGACCTATAACTGGACAGACGTGGCTGGACTCTCTCCTACTCATACTGTAAATATACCGTAACCATCCTACAAGGAGTGTCTATGTCTACCTAAATATCTCTCCCAAGACCCACTTAGACTTACCTGGAACACAGAATTTAAAGTAGCTGCAGGAGCAAGTCTTCCAGCCATTTCTACCTTTCCTACAAATTATCCATCCCCGCTTTTCCAGTGCGATATTGAATTTTGCTCCCACTCATGCTACCGGAAGGAGGGTAGAGAGCCTTATGCTTCACTATGCTTTAACTATATGATAATAGTAGATTGACCTCCACTGATATAGGAAAAGGCAGTTTCTCTCTGCAGACAGCCTCGTTGTGACCTGTAAGGTCTTATCTTGGCTATCTTTATCATGCACCATACTCACCACCATAGCCTTCACCACTATTACCACACTCACCACCACAGACTTCACCACTACTACCACACTCACCACCACAGCCTTCACCACTACCACCACACTCACCACCACAGCCTTCAGCACTACTACCACCACACTCACCACCACATCCTTCACCACTACTACCACCACACTCACCACCACAGCCTTCACCACTACTACCACACTCACCAATACAGCCTTCACCACAACCACCACTCACCACCACAGCCTTCACCACTACCACCACACTCACCACCACAGCCTTCACCACCACTACCACCACAGCCTTCACCACCACTACCACCACACTCACCACCACAGCTTCACCACTACTACCACCACATTCACCACCACAGCCTTCACCACTACTACCACCACACTCACCATCACAGCCTTCACCACTACCACCACACTCACCATTACAGCCTTCACCACTACCACCACACTCACAACCACAGCCTTCACCACTACTACCACCACAGCCTTCACCACTATTACCACCACAGCCTTCACCACTACTACCACCACACTCACCATCACAGCCTTCACCACTACTACCACACTCACCATCACACCCTTCACCACTACTACCACACTCACCACTACAGCCTTCACCACCACCACACTCACCACTACAGCCTTCACCACTGCTACCACACTCACCATCACAGTCTTCACCACTACTACCACACTCACCACAACAGCCTTCACCACTACCACCACCACACTCACCACCACAGCCTTCATCACTACTACCACACTCACCATCACAGCCTTCACCACTACCACCACCACAGCCTTCACCACTACTACCACCACACTCACCATCACAGCCTTCACTACCACCACCACACTCACCAACACAGCCTTCACCACTACCACCACACTCACCACCACAGCCTTCACCACTACCACTACACTCACCACCACAGCCTTCACCACTACCACCACCACACTCAACACCACAGCCTTCACCACTACCACCACCACACTCACCATCACAGCCTTCACCACCACTACCACCACAGCCTTCACCACTACCACCACCACACTCACCACCACACTCACCACCACAGCCTTCACCACTACCACCACCACACTCACCACCACAGCCTTCACCACTACCACCACCACACTCACCATCACAGCCTTCACTACCACCACCACATTGACCATCACAGCCTTCACCACTTCCACCACACTCACCACCACAGCCTTCACCACTACTACCACCACACTCACCACCACAGCCTTCACCACTACTACCACCACACTCACCACCACAGCCTTCACCACTACTACCACCACACTCACCATCACAGCCTTCACCACTACTACCACACTCACCATCACAGCCTTCACCACTACTACCACACTCACCACCACAGCCTTCACCACTACCACCACCACACTCACCACTACAGCCTTCACCACTACTACCACACTCACCATCACAGCCTTCACCACTACTACCACACTCACCACCACAGCCTTCACCACTACCACCACCACACTCACCACCACAGCCTTCATCACTACAACCACACTCACCATCACAGCCTTCACCACTACCATCACCACAGCCTTCACCACTACTACCACCACACTCACCATCACAGCCTTCACTACCACCACCACACTCACCAACACAGCCTTCACCACTACCACCACACTCACCACCACAGCCTTCACCACTACCACCACCACACTCACCACAACAGCCTTCACCACTACCACCACCACACTCACCATCACAGCCTTCACCACCACTACCACCACACTCACCACCACAGCCTTCACCACTACCACCACCACACTCACCACCACAGCCTTCACGACTACCACCACCACACTCACCATCACAGCCTTCACTACCACCACCACATTCACCATCACAGCCTTCACTACTACCACCACACTCACCCCCACAGCCTTCACTACCACCACCACACTCAACACCACAGCCTTCACCACTACCACCACCACACTCACCATCACAGCCTTCACTACCACCACCACATTCACCATCACAGCCTTCACTACTACCACCACACTCACCCCACAGCCTTCACTACGCCACCAGACTCACCACCACAGCCTTCACCACTACCACCACCACACTCACCATCACAGCCTTCACTACCACCACCACATTCACCATCACAGCCTTCACCACCACCACAGCCTTCACCACTACCACCAACAGACTCACCACCACAGCCTTCACCACTACCACCACAACACTCACCATCACAGCCTTCACTACTACCACCACAGCCTTCACCATACCACCACCACACTCACCACCCCAGCCTTCACCACTACCACCACCACACTCACCATCACAGCCTTCACCACTACTACCACCACACTCACCACCACAGCCTTCACTACCACCACCATACTCACCATCACAGCCTTCACCACTACCACCACCACACTCACCATCACAGCCTTTACCACCACCACACTCACCATCACAGCCTTCACTACCACCACACTCACCATCACCACCACACTCATCATCACCACCACACTCATCATCACTACCACACTCACCATCACTACCACACTCACCATCACTACCACACTCACTATCACTACCACACTCACCATCACTACCACACTCACTATCACTACCACACTCACCATCACTACCACCACCACACTCACCACCACAGCCTTCACTACCACCACCACACTCACCATCACTACCACACTCACCATCACTACCACACTCACCATCACTACCACACTCACCATCACTACCACACTCACTATCACTACCACACTCACCATCACTACCACACTCACTATCACTACCACCACCACACTCACCACCACAGCCTTCACTACCACCACCACACTCACCACCATAGCCTTCACCACTGCCACCACCACACTCACCATCACTACCACACTCACCACTATCACACTCACTATCACTGCCACCACCACACTCACCACCACAGCCTTCACTACCACCACCACACTCACCACCATAGCCTTCACCACTGCCACCACCACACTCACCATCACTACCACACTCACTATCACTACCACACTCACCATCACTACCACACTCACTATCACTACCACACTCACCATCACTACCACCACCACTCACCATCACTACCACCACCACTCACCATCACAGCCTTCACTACCTCCACCACACTCACCATCACAACCACACTCATCATCACTACCACACTCACTATCACTACCACACTCACCATCACTACCACCACCACTCACCATCACAGCCTTCACTACCACCACCACCACTCACCATCACAGCCTTCACTACCACCACCACACTCACCACCATAGCCTTCACCACTACCACCACCACACTCACCATCACTACTACCACACACACAACGCCTCCATGAGTCCTAACTTTAATACCTCTTCTACACTCCTCTTCCATACATTTAATACCTCCTTCACTCACCACTTTATTACTCCTCGCACTTACCAGTTATTTTCCTTATACTACTAACTTCCCTTCTATTCCCCCTCTTACTTTCCCTTCCTCCCTCCTCTGTCTAACATGCTTGAATACACTGAACTTGAAGTTTGTCAACTGCACGAAGGTCATGAAGGCCGCAGTTCACTTGTACTCTAGCAATCTAGAAAACTTTTATTCCTAAAATAGAGTAAACTCTTAGTGTATTATACACTCTCTCTCTCTCAGTGTATATACACTGAAATACACACCCTTCGGTGTATCAATGTCGCTTATATACTACACACATATATATGCATATGGGTTGTTTCAAATTTAGGTTGGATAAATACATGAGTGAGAGGGGTTGGATCTGGGTGGGACTTACACGAGAGTAAATAGAATTATAAAAGCTTATTGCTTGGGTAACGTTTATTCTGTTAGTGTTTTGGATTTGTGAAAGACCTGCCTAGAATGGGCCAACAGGCCTACTGCAGTATTCCTCCTTTCTTATGCTCTTATAAACTTAGTGTATATACACCAAGATATATAGGTTAGATTAGGTAATGTTTGTCAGGAAACAGGACAAGTGTTTCCTGACGCGGGTCTTAGTCACATGATAACCCGCCGTTGGAGCTTTTGGTCATCTGACCGAGGCCTTCCGCTACCAATATATATATATATATATATATATGTTTATATATATTTATATATATATATGTTTATATATATTTATATATATATATATGTTTATATATATTTATATATATATATATGTTTATATATATTTATATATATATATGTTTATATATATTTATATATATATATATATGTTTATATATATTTATATATATATATATGTTTATATATATTTATATATATATATATGTTTATATATTTTATATATATATATATATGTTTATATATATTTATATATATATATAATGTTTATATATATTATATATATATATAATGTTTATATATATTTATATATATATATGTTTATATATATTTATATATATATATGTTTATATATATTTATATATATATATGTTTATATATATTTATATATATATATGTTTATATATTTATATATATATATATATATATGTTTATATATATAATATATATATATGTTTATATATATAATATATATATGTTTATATTTTTTTTTTTTTAACACATCGGCCGATTCCTACCAAGGCAGGGTGGCCTGAAAAAGAAAAACTTTCATCATCATTCACTCCATCACTGTCTTGCCAGAAGGGTGCTTTACACTACAGTTATAAAACTGCAACATTAACACCCTCCTTCAGAGTGCCGGCACTGTACTTCCCATCTCCAGAACTCAAGTCCGGCCTGCCGGTTTCCTGAATCCTTCATAAATGTTACTTTGCTCACACTCCAACAGCACGTCAAGTATTAAAACCATATGCCTCCATTCACTCTATCAAATACGCTCACACATGCTTGCTGGAAGTCCAAGCCCTCGCACACAAAACTTCCTTTACCCTCCCTCCAACCTTTCCTAGGCCGACCCCTACCCCGCCTTCCCTCCACTACAGATTTATACACTCGAAGTCACTCTGTCTCGTTCCATTCTCTCTACATGTCCAAACCACCTCAACAACCCTCCTCAGCTCTCTGAACAATCGTTTTGGTAATCCCGCACCTCCTCCTAATTTCCAAACTCCGAATTCTCTGCATTATATTCACACCACACATTGACCTCAGACATGACATCTCCACTGCCTCCAGCCTTCTCCTCGTTGCAACATTCATCACCCATGCTTCACACCCATATAAGAGCGTTGGTATAACTATACTCTCATACATTCCCTCTTTACTTCCATGGACAAGGTTCTTTGTCTCCACAGACTCCGAAGTGCTCCACTCACCCTTTTCCCTCATCAATTCTATGATTCACCTCATCCTTCATAGACCCATCCGCCGACATGTCCACTCCCAAATATCTGAATACATTCACCTCCTCCATACTCTCTCCCTCCAATCTGATATCCAATCTTTCGTCACCTATTCTTTTTGTTATCCTCATCACCTTACTCTTTCCTATATTCACTTTCAATTTTCTTCTTTACACACCCTACCAAATTCATCCACCAACCTCTGCAGCTTCTCTTCAGAATCTCCCAAAGCACAGTGTCATCAGCAAAAGCAACTGTGACAACTCCCACTTTGTATTTGCTTCTTATCTTTTAGCCCAACACCTCTTGCCAAGACCCTCGCATTCACTTCTCTTACAACCCCATCTATAAATATATTGAACAACCACGGTGACATCACACATCCTTGTCTAAGGCCCACTTTTACTGGGAAATAGTCCCCTTCCTCCTACACACTCTAACCTGAGCCTCACTATCCTCATAAAAACTCTTCACTGCTTTCAGTAACCTTCCTCCTATTCCATACACCTGCAACATCTGCCACATTGCCCCTATCTACCCTATCATACGCCTTTTCCAAATCCATAAATGCCACAAAACATCTTTACCCTTATCCAAATACTGTTCACCTATATGTTTCACTGTAAACACTTGGTCTACACACCCCTACCTTTCCTAAAGCCCCCTTGTTCATCTGCTATCCTGCTTTCTGTTTTACTCTTAATTCTTTCAATAATAACTCTACCATACACTTTACCAGGTACACTCAACAGACTTATTCCCTATAATTTTGCACTCTCTTTTGTCCCCTTTGCCTTTATACAAAGGAACAATACACGTCTCTGCCAATCCCTAGGTACCTTACCCTCTTCCATACATTTATATAAATAATAGCACCAACCACTCCAAAATTATATCCCCACCTGCTTTTAACATTTCTATCTTTATCCCATCAATCCCAGCTGCCTTACCCCTTTCATTCTACCCACTGCCTCACGAACTTCCCTACACCCACAACTGGCTCTTCCACACTCCTACAAGATGTTATTCCTCCTGCCCTACACACGAAATCACAGCTTCCTGTCTTCATCAACATTTAACAAATCTCAATATATATATATATATATATATATATATATATATATATATATATATATATATATATATATATATGTTTATATATATATATGTTTATATATATATATGTTTATATATATATATGTTTATATATATATATGTTTATATATATATATGTTATATATATATATGTTTATATATATATATGTTTATATATATATATGTTTATTATATATATATATATATGTTTATATATATATATATGTTTATATATATATATATGTTTATATATATATATATGTTTATATATATATATATGTTTATATATATATATATATGTTTATATATATATATATATGTTTATATATATATATATATGTTTTATATATATATATATATGTTTATATATATATATATATATGTTATATATATATATATATTGTTTATATATATATATATATGTTTATATATATATATATATGTTTATATATATATATATGTTTATATATATATATATATATGTTTATATATATATATATGTTTATATATATATATATGTTTATATATATATATATGTTTATATATATATATATATGTTTATATATATATATATGTTTATATATATATATGTTTATATATATATGTTTATATATATATATGTTTATATATATATGTTTATATATATATATATATGTTTATATATATATATATGTTTATATATATATATATGTTTATATATATATATATATGTTTATATATATATATATGTTTATATATATATATATGTTTATATATATATATATGTTTATATATATATATATGTTTATATATATATATGTTTATATATATATATATGTTTATATATATATATATGTTTATATATATATATGTTTATATATATATATATGTTTATATATATATATATGTTTATATATATATATATATGTTTATATATATATGTTTATATATATATGTTTATATATATATATATGTTTATATATATATACTATATATATATATATATTTATATATATATATATATGTATGTATAGTGAGACATGCACACCTCCCCAGTGCATATATTGTACAAGGAAATGCAGTACTCAGTGTATACTATATGGTGAAGGATACGTACCCCTCTCAATACACGCCTCTGTGTATAGACATACACATATACATACCTCTTGGAGTATATGCTCAAAGATGATCATATATAAATACATTATGCATTAGAATAATCTCTATTCCTCTATCTACAAATAGTTAATAAAACGGCTTTTAAATATAAACACATTAAAAAATTAGAGTACACAACAGAAAAGGCTGTGTGAAGGTGTACTCATAAAGGGACTTAGTTATCAGTTATTTTGTGTGTATGTTTTAACCTTTATGTGGTTGCAGGGGTCGAGTCATAGCTCCTGGCCCTGCCTCTTTGCTGGTTGCTTCTAGATCCACTCTCTCCCTGCTCCATTAGCTTTATCATACCTCTTCTTAAAACTATGTATGGATCCTGCCACCACTACATCACTCTCCAGACTGTTCTACTTCCTGACAACTCTATGACTGAAGAAGTACTTCCTAACATCCCTGTAACTTATCTGAGTCTTCAACGTCCAGTTGTGACCCCTTGTTGGTGTGTCCCATCTCTGAAACATCCTGTCTCAATATTTTTTTTTTTTGTGTGTGTGGCGTACTGACGAAGGAAGTGTGTGAAATGGGTACTGACGAAGGAAGTGTGTGAAAGGGGTACTGACGAAGGAAGTGTGTGAAAGGGGTACTGACGAAGGAAGTGTGTGAAAGGGGTACTCACGAAGGAAGTGTGTGAAAGGGGTACTCACGAAGGAAGTGTGTGAAAGGGGTACTGACGAAGGAAGTGTGTGAAAGGGGTACTGACGAAGGAAGTGTGTGAAAGGGGTACTGACGAAGGAAGTGTGTGAAAGGGGTACTGACGAAGGAAGTGTGTGAAAGGGGTACTGACGAAGGAAGTGTGTGAAAGGGGTACTGACGAAGGAAGTGTGTGAAAGGGGTACTGACGAAGGAAGTGTGTGAAAGGGGTACTCACGAAGAAGGGTATGAGACCCTTGTCCCTGTCCATGTGGATGGCCTCCAGGACGCTGTCTCCACGCATGCTTAAGTTTTCATCACTGTCAATGTAGCGCAGCTTCACCAGACCAATGAGACCAGCCTTCTCCACCGACGAGTGTGCCTGTGTAACAACCACCACTGTGTTAGAACCTTGTACCTCCATACTGTGTTTACTGGGGCGTTGAATACTCTCTCCTGCATGAAATATACAAACGAAAACATGGAATGAATTTATAAGGTCATGAAATGTAACTACGGCAAGATACCTTCCTGGAGCAGTAAGACAAGGTACCAGATCAGAGCAGGTAATGCCAGGTACCTACCTCGTCGGAGTAGTAATACAAGGTACCAGGTCAGAGCAGGTAATACAAGGTATCTACCTAGTCGAAGCAGGTAATGCCAGGTACCTACCTGGTCGGAGCAGTATGCTACAAGTCTGGAGTTGATCTCGGCGTCTTCCAGGTCCGGGTACTCCTTCTGGTACCTCTGGATGGCCTCCGTCCGTGCCGCCAACAGACATACAAATGTTGCCTCTGATGCTGTCGTCTGTCACAAACACAAGTTAAAAAACTACCGTAAGACTTATGAGCAATAAACATTATTATTATTATTATTATTATTATGGGTCGAACACGTCAAAGGGAAAGGAAATATTATCAGGAAAATCTAACGAGGAAAATGCAGGCACCATATCTCTGTTATGAGACTGATAGTGTGTAAAGTGTTCGTGTGTAGTGTTGTGTTACACCTGTGTGCTGGTGCAGCACCACCACCACCACCCCCCCCACCCCACCCCCCCCCTGCCGCCCCGCCCCGCCTGCCACTGCCACCACCTGCCACCACCGCCACTGCCACACCACCACCACCACTGCCACCTCCACCAGCCGCCACCGCTGCCGCCACTGCCCTCACCCCACCCCCCACCCTCCGCCACCGCTCCACTAGACCACCACCCCACCCCTGCCGCCGACCCCACTGCCGCCGCCGCCACTGCGCCACCGCCGCCGCCCACCGCCACCATACGCCGCCACCACTACCTGCCCCACCACCACTGCCACGCGCCCCACCGCCCCACACCGCCGCCGCTGCTGCCCCCACCATACACCACCCGCCGCCCCACACCACCGCCGCCGCCACCGCCGCCCCACCGCCACCACCGCCACCGCCACTCTGCCCCTGACCGCCCCGCCACGCCTGCCACCGCCACCCCACTACCGCCACCCCACGCCGCCCTACCCCACCCACCCCGCTGCCGCCCCGCCAGCCACCGCCCCTGCGCCACCCCGCCTACCACCCGACCACCCCCCTGCCGCCACCCTACCCCACCACCACTACTATTCCCACTATCGTTTATCTACTCCCAGCCAAAGCACCACCAACAACAACAACCAGCCTGCCCACCATCAATCACTACCACTTTTTCCACCCACCATCACCATCAGCTATAACTCATCACCATCAACTATAACTCATCCCAGCCACTCCGATATCAGTGTTAGGGCCGGGGGGTTGGTGTGCTGAGTACCATCAGTATCAAATCAACAGCTGACGAGGCAAGTATGGACTTTCTCCCTGACCTTCCAGCTACCTGACTGCCTTGTTGAGTGCCACTACCACCACCCTACTTGGACACCCACTGCCACCACACCACTACCACCACCCCTACTAGGACACCCTACCACCACACTACCACCACCCTACTTGGACACCCACTACCACCACCACTCCACCACCCCTACTGGACACCCACTACCACCCACTACCACACCACACCACTGCCACCACCCCTACTGGACCCACTGCCACCACAGCCACACCACTCCACCACACCACACCACTGCCACCAACCACTCACCCCTGACCACACCACTCCACCACAGCCACCCATTTACCACAGCTACCACCACAATCACTACTACGATCAAATCTTTACCAACAGCTTTTGTTCCATATGAACAAAATACAACTACTTCAGTGCGCCTATCCTGACCGAAACTATTTTTTATTTTTATTTTATTGTCTATTTACCTCGTTTAGAAATAGACGCAGGTAAATACGTCAGAAAACGAACCAGATCAGGGAGATTTTTCTGAGAGGTTCTCAGTATTGTGGGAACTGTGAATACTGACGCCTTGATTTTTGTAAACATCTTATGTGATTGTTGCCCGGGTGATGCATTATTACAGCTCCTGGTTTATTTAGATTAGTTTTAGCTTCGTGTCATTAGTGTGGTCGAGTTAATTAGGAGCCAGGCTGCTGGGCCGCCACTAAGACAATGATTAAACCGTACCCTCATTGTTACCCACTTTTGCTTATCAATATTTTTACGCAAATATCAAACTATATCATAACATCACTCTATTACGATTACGCCGTCACTCACTCCATCACCCCTATTCGACCACATCCGTAACTCCTGCCACCATCACCACTATTACGACACATCGTAACTCACTGCCACCATCACCACTATTACGACCACATCCGTCACTCACTACCACCATCACCCTATTACGTACAGCCGTCACTCACTCCACCATCACCCTATTACGAACATCCGTCCTCACTACCACATCACCACTATTACGATACAGTCACTCCTGCCACCATCGCTATTCGACCAAGATCACTCCTACCATCACCACTATTACAAAAGGTCCTCACTCCCCATCCCACTTTACGATACCCGGTCCTCATCCAATCCCACTATTCGAACGGTCCTCACTCCACCTCCCATTATTACGAACAGAGTCCTCCTCCCCCATCACCACTATTACGATAACCATCACTCACCCACCTCACCACTTTCGAAAAGGGCCGTCTTCACTCTCCATCACCACTATTCGAAAGGTCCTCACTGCCACCATCACCACTATTACGACCACAGCCGTTACTCACTACCACCATCACCACTATTACGATACAGCCGCTACTCACTACCACCATCACCACTATTGCAGCCGTCTCATACCATCACCACTTGAAAGGTCCTCACTCCTACCATCACCCTATTAGACACAGCCGTCACTCACTACCACCATCACCACTATTACGAAGGCGTCACTACCACCATCACCACTATTACGACAGCGTCACTCACTGCCACCATCACCACTATTACGACCACAGTGCTCTCACTACTACCATCACCACTATTACGACACAGCCGTCACTCACTATCACCATCACCACTATTGCGAACAGCCGTCACTCACTACTACCATCACCAATATTACGATTCACAGGTTCACTACCACATCACCACTTTACGAACAATAGCTCACTCACACTACCATCCCACTATTACGAAAGAGTCACTCCTACCAATCCCACTATTACGTACAGCCGTCACTACTACCATCACCACTATTACGATACAATGGTCTCACTACCACCATCACCACTATTACGAACAGCCATCACTCACTACCACCATCACCACTATTCGACCACAGCCGTCACTCCTCTACAATCCCACTATTACGACCACAGCCGTCACTCACTACCAAATCAATCTATTACGACCACAGCCGTCACTCACTACCACCATCACCACTATTACGACCACAGCCGTCACTCACTACCACCATCACTACTATTACGACCACAGCCGTCACTCACTACCACCATCACCACTATTACGACCACAGCCGTTACTCACTCCACCATCACCCTATTCGACCACAGCCGTCACTCACTACCAATCCCACTATTACGACCACATGGTCACTCCTCTACATCACCACTATTACGAAAGCGTCACTCACTCCTGATCACCACTATTACGATGCGTCCTCACTGCCATAATCACCTCTATTACGATACAGCCGTCACTCACTGCCACAATCCCCTATTACGACCACGAGCCGTTACCACTGCCACCATCACCACTATTACGAACAGCCGTCCTCCTGCCCCATCACCACTATTACGACTACGCCGTCACTCTACCACTATCACCACTATTACGACCACAGCCGTCATCTCCACCATCCCACTATTCGGAACAGCACATACCATCCCCTATTACGACAGGCCGTCCTCCACTCCACTATCACCACTATTACGACCACAGCGTCACTCACTCACCATCACCACTATTACGTACACAGAGTCACTCACTACTACATCACCACTATTACGACCACAGCCGTTCTCTCTACCACCATCACTACTATTACAACAGGTCACTCCTCACCATCTCCACTATTACGACCAAGCCGTCACTCACTACCATAATCACCACTATTACGACCACAGCCGTCACTCACTACCACCATCACCACTATTACGACCACAGCCGTCACTCACTACCACCATCACCACTATTACGACCACAGCCGTCACTCACTACCACCATCACCACTATTACGACCACAGCCGTCACTCACTACTACCATCACCACTATTACGACCACAGCCGTCACTCACTACCACAATCACAACTATTACGACCACAGCCGCTACTCACTACCACCATCACCACTATTACGACCACAGCCGTCACTCACTACCACCATCACCACTATTACGACCACAGCCGTCACTCACTACTACCATCACCACTATTACGACCACAGCCGTTACTCACTACCACCATCACCACTATTACGACCACAGCCGTCACTCACTACCACCATCACCACTATTACGAAAACAGCCGTCACTCACTACTACCATCACCACTATTACGACCACAGCCGTCACTCACTACCATAATCACCACTATTACGACCACAGCCGTCACTCACTACCACAGTCACCACTATTACGACCACAGCCGTCACTCACTACCACCATCACCACTATTACGAAAACAGCCGTCACTCACTACTACCATCACCACTATTACGACCACAGCCGTCACTCACTACCATAATCACCACTATTACGACCACAGCCTTCACTCACTACCACAGTCACCACTATTACGACCACAGCAACCGTTAGTCACTACCACCATCACCACTATTACGACCACAGCTGTCACTCACTACTACCATCACTACTATTACGACCACCTTCCACTACCACCACACAGTGGCAGACCTACATTTTTGGGTCCCTGAAGCTTGAACTGTTATGGGGCCCCTTCGCAACCCTCTTCTCATACAGTGGACCCAAAAATTTTAAGCAATGTGGGGGGCCCCTCAGGGATTAGGGGCCCTGAAGCTTAAGGTTCATTAGTTTCATAGTAGATCTGCCCCTGCTACCACAGCCGTCACTCACTGCCACCACTATATGCAGAAATGCTAAACACTGAGACCAACAACTCTGCGAATGCAAGTGAGGTGCCTCTCTTGCTTGTAAGTTAGCTATCTTCATGCAAGTGGACATTGCAAAAGAACCATAATAATGTTTTAAGCATAAATATATATATATATATATATATATATATATATATATATATATATATATATATATATATATATATATATAGACAGGTATAAATGAACGATATTTACTAGACAGCAACAGAGACATTAAATTCAATTATGTGAGTCATTGAGGGAGGCGAGGCAATCAGTGTGGGAGACACATAATCAAGTGTGAGAGGAGACATTAACTAGCGGGTGTGTCAATGTCATTACTCCATTTAAATTCCTATTTGTAGTTACAGGAGCAGAGCTGTGTTGATGTCACGTCTTAATAGGCCTAACATATGTCGTATACAAGGTTATCAATGACCCTTTGTTGAGATTCCTGAAATCTAGTTTTAGATGTGTTAAGCGAGCATTCGCTGCAGAAGTTACTCGGGTGATGTGTGCCTCTGGCGACATGCTCGGCACTATGCTCACCCCAGGGGTTTCTGATGCTTTCCCCCCCCCCCCGAGTACTCGGGGAAAAACAAGCATCAGAAACCCCTGGCTGGTGCTGAATTCCAGTCGCCACCTGTTTGAGCAACTCTAGGTTATCCAGGTACATTTGTATCCTTTCCTTTTTATTTTTACATTATATGACACGTCATTTATACCTGTCAGAAATGGTATCTGTCCCAATACCGATCTTTGAGGAACTCCACCTGTTACTTTCCTATTCTGGTATCTCTGATAATTTCTATCTCCTAATTCTCTTTGATATACAGTTAGTTAGTTACCATTTTGTCCTAGGCACATGTCGATTAGACACTAGCCCTGTTGTATGTATGTGTGTGTGTGTGTGTGTGTATGTATGCGTGTGTATGTGTGTGTGTGTGTATGCGTGTGTATGTGTGTGTGTGTGTGTAACGAAACACTTCGAAATGTTTCGGCCCCGCCGAGTAGTGCATCCCGCATTATCCCTGCCTGCTGCTCAAGTTTTTGTACCAGTCTCTTGTGAGGTGTGTGTGTGTGTGTGTGTGTGTGTGTATCACCTGTATGACGCCTCCTCCAGGAGAGTCCTTGCAGGAGTGAAGGAAGTGCTCCGGTAGGCCGATCATCTTGCCCAGCCAGTCCATGACGACCATCTCCAGCTCAGTACAGGCTGGCGACGACGCCTGTACCACCACAACTCATTACTAAACACTACCTCATTATAGAACTAGCTAAGTTTCAACTCTACTTAAACGATGTAAGTTTATGGGGAGGACTACAGGTAAGCAGTTTCCCCAACATGTCTCCAGAAGAGAGGGTAGAGGAGTGCTACCCAGTAAAGCCGAGGCAGTTGATAGCGTCAGCCAACATGTCTCCCAGCAGTGATGGGTGAAGGTTGAGTCCAGATAGGCGTGCACACCGTGTGATCAAGAGGGTGCAACACGTGTTGACGTACAAGACGGTGCACACCCCGGTGAGTCAAGACGGGTGCAACACCGTGTTGACGTACAAGACGGTGCACACACCGTGTTGACGTACAAGACGGGTGCACACACCGTGTTGACGTACAAGACGGTGCAACACCGTGTTGACGTACAAGACGGGTGCACACACCGTGTTGACGTACAAGACGGTGACACCTGTTGACGTACAAGACGGTGCACACACCGTGTTGACGTACAAGACGGTGCACACACCGTGTTGACGTACAAGACGGGTGCACACACCGTGTTGACGTACAAGACGGTGCACACACCGTGTTGACGTACAAGACGGGTGCACACACCGTGTTGACGTACAAGACGGGTGCACACACCGTGTTGACGTACAAGACGGTGCACACACCGTGTTGACGTACAAGACGGTGCACACACCGTGTTGACGTACAAGACGGTGCACACACCGTGTTGACGTACAAGACGGTGCACACCGTGTTGACGTACAAGACGGTGCACACACCGTGTTGACGTACAAGACGGTGCACACACCGTGTTGACGTACAAGACGGTGCACACACCGTGTTGACGTACAAGACGGGTGCACACACCGTGTTGACGTACAAGACGGTGCACACACGTGTGAGACAAGACGTGCTGTGATACAACCACACTGTGGACATACAAGACGGTGCACACACCATGTGGACACATACAAGACGGTGCACACACCATGTGGACACATACAAGACGGTGCACACACCATGTGGACACATACAAGACGGTGCACACACCATGTGGACACATACAAGACGGTGCACACACCGTGTGGATGCAGATAAAGTGAAGCAACACGCCGGAAATGGATCAAAAAAAGGTTACAAGCATAATATTTGATTGGGAGACTTTTAGAGAACATTTAAAATACACAACGCTGGAAAAAAAAAATGGCAAGTTATATCAGCGTTATTTTGATTTTCAGAAATGGACCAGAAAAAGTCTTTTAAAAATGTCAAGATTAGTGAACTTGAGTGGTCATACTAGGTAAAAGGGCAGTAGAGAGGGTACCCACCCCAGGCATGATGACCCTCTCTACATCGTTGAAGATGTTGTCCCAGGGTTCAGGCAGCTCCGGGGCACCGTCGGGTACCAGGTCACGCATGTACCCGGGCTCTACCTGCGGGAACACCCGCCTCTCGCGGATGTTGTCCAGGTAATCAGCGATATAGTCCACCATCTCCTTACCTGCAACACACACAACACCTCTCTTGGCTTACCTACAACACGAAACTACTCAACATATGCAACATCTCACTTGCAACTTGCAAGACACTGACTCCATAACCGCAGCACCAAAGTACTCACCCGCAACACCTCAGTACTCACCCGCAACACCTCAGTACTCACCCGCAACGCCTCAGTACTCATCCGCAACACCTCAGTACTCACCCCCAACATCTTGTTCCTCACCCGCAACACCTCAGTACTCACCCGCAACACCTCAGTACTCACCCGCACACCTCAGTACTCACCCGCAACACCTCAATACTCACCCGCAACACTTAACTACTCAACACACGCAACACCTTACTTGCACAACACTGATTCCATACCTGCAATTCACTTGCTGCTTAAGTTCACCTAGTTACTGCTAGGTGAACTTAAGGCAGCAAGCGCGAGGGAACTTGCCCCTGCGTCTTGCTCCGCCCGGGAATCGATTCCAGATTCAATCGTTTGTGATTAGAACCAAAGACTAAGCTTCAGTCTACCGGTGACAGTCATACTATTTACTAACTAGGGTATAAAAACGTGATATTGAGCGAAATCTGTGTTTTAGACGTTTCGAACAAGATTGATCTTTCTCAGCTCTTAAGTTCTGTACGAAATATGAATAAATATTAAGTTACGTTTATATATATATATATATATATATATATATATATATATTACTTTTATTTATATCTACCGCTGGGGTTGTCGCCACAGTCACCATCTACTGGTGGGGTTGTCGCCACAGTCACCATCTACTGGTGGGGTTGTCGCCACAGTCACCATCTATTGGTGGGGTTGTCGCCACAGTCACCATCTACTGGTGGGGTTGTCGCCACAGTCACCATCTATTGGTGGGGTTGTCGCCACAGTCACCATCTACTGATGGGGTTGTCGCCACAGTCACTATCTACTGGTGGGGTTGTCGCCACAGTCACCATCTACTGGTGGGGTTGTCGCTACAGTCACTATTACAACCTCAGGTTCAATGGCCTGTTAACCTGAGTGTAAAGGGAGCTTGGATCAAAGAAACACAGTAGAAGATGTATTGAAATTGTATTTCCTTCAAAAAATCAGTTAGATTAATTCCAGACTTTTGTCTTTTCCTTCACCAAGTAATTGTGATTATATAAGACTTTTGTTTTTTCCTTCACCAAGTATAACAAAGTGTTATTTACACATATGTACACTATATACAAAGGAGTAGTGTTTAGTGCACGCCACAGTTGTCTAGGCTAAGCAGCAGCCAAAAGACAGACAACTTTCCACAACAAGCTCTATGCAGGAATTCCAATGACAAACCGCGAGTGGTAACCACGTCACCTTTGTCATTGTTAAACTCGCATTTTAATTGGCTGAACCGAGTCGTTGATTTGATGATGGGGCCCCATCACCAAACCCTTAACGATGGTTCGCTGGTTGGAGGGGAGCCTATGTGGGTGTGTTTAACATGCTCCGAATAAAGGTTACATACTCTTTGCATGCAACAGTCACCATCTACTGATGGGGTTGTCGCCACAGTCACTATCTACTGGTGGGGGTGTCGCCACAGTCACCATCTACTGGTGGGGTCGTCGCCACAGTCACCATCTACTGGCGGGGTTGTCGCCACAGTCACCATCTACTGATGGGGTTGTCGCCACAGTCACTATCTACTGGTGGGGTTGTCGCCACAGTCACCATCTACTGGTGGGGTTGTCGCCACAGTCACCATCTACTGGTAGGGTTGTCGCCACAGTCGCCAACTACTGGTGGGGTTGTCGCCACAGTCACCATCTACTGGTGGGGTTGTCGCTGAAGTCACCATCTACTGGTGGGGTTGTCGCCACAGTCACCATCTACTGGTGAGGTTCTCGCCACAGTCACCATCTACTGGTGGGGTTGTCGCCACAGTCACCATCTACTTGTGAGGTTTTCGCCACAGTCACCATCCACTGGTGGGGTTGTCGCCACAGTCATCATCTACTGGTGGGGTTGTCGCCACAGTCACCATCTACTGGTGGGGTTGTCGCCACAGTCACCATCTACTGGTGGGGTTGTCGCCACAGTCACCATCTATTGGTGGGGTTGTCGCCATAGTCACCATCTACTGGTGGGGTTGTCGCCACAGTCACCATCTACTGGTGGAGTTGTCGCCACAGTCACCATCTACTGGTGGGGTTGTCGCCACAGTCACCATCTATTGGTGGGGTTGTCGTCACAGTCATCATCTACTGGTGGGGTTGTCGCCACAGTCATCATCTACTGATGGGGTTGTCGCCACAGTCACTATCTACTGGTGGGGGTGTCGCCACAGTCACCATCTACTGGTGGGGTCGTCGCCACAGTCACCATCTACTGGCGGGGTTGTCGCCACAGTCACCATCTACTGATGGGGTTGTCGCCACAGTCACTATCTACTGGTGGGGTTGTCGCCACAGTCACCATCTACTGGTGGGGTTGTCGCCACAGTCACCATCTACTGGTAGGGTTGTCGCCACAGTCGCCAACTACTGGTGGGGTTGTCGCCACAGTCACCATCTACTGGTGGGGTTGTCGCTGCAGTCACCATCTACTGGTGGGGTTGTCGCTACAGTCACCATCTACTGGTGAGGTTCTCGCCACAGTCACCATCTACTGGTGGGGTTGTCGCCACAGTCACCATCTACTTGTGAGGTTTTCGCCACAGTCACCATCCACTGGTGGGGTTGTCGCCACAGTCATCATCTACTGGTGGGGTTGTCGCCACAGTCACCATCTACTGGTGGGGTTGTCGCCACAGTCACCATCTACTGGTGGGGTTGTCGCCACAGTCACCATCTATTGGTGGGGGTTGTCGCCACAGTCACCATCTACTGGTGGGGTTGTCGCCACAGTCACCATCTACTGGTGGAGTTGTCGCCACAGTCACCATCTACTGGTGGGGTTGTCGCAACAGTCACCATCTATTGGTGGGGTTGTCGTCACAGTCATCATCTACTGGTGGGGTTGTCGCCACAGTCATCATCTACTGGTGGGGTTGTCGCCACAGTCACCATCCACTAACTACTCGGTCAGTGCTGACTTGTGGTGTTGGTTAACGAGATTTAAATTATTATTTTTGGGGAGCGCTAAACCCATAGGGATTATACAGCGCCTGTGTGGGGAGAGGGAAGGTAATCAGGCTCAATTCAGGGAACTGGAGCACAGATCCAATTCCCTAGATCAAGAGCCCCTCACCAGCGTCAAGGAACCTCCCTTGAGGGGAATTGGGTTTAAAGCTTATCAATTAGAATGTAGAGTTAATGACCCTTTGGGCCAAAGGGTCATTAATTCTACACGTTACTTGTTGACCAAGAATATTTTAATGCCTAAAATACTGACTGTTGCATGCAAAGAGTATGTAACCTTTATTCGGTTCAGCCAATTAAAATGCGAGTTTAACAATGACAAAGGTGACGTGGATACCACTCGCGGTTTGTCATTGGAATTCCTGCATAGAGCTGGTTGTGGAAAGTTGTCTGTCTTTTGGCTGCTGCTTAGCCTAGGCAACTGTGGCGTGCACTAATACTACTCTGTTTGTATATAGTGTACATATGTGTAAAAAGCCCTTTTCTATTTACTTGGTGAAGGAAAAGACAAAAGTCTTATATATTCATAACTGATTGGTGAAGGAAATACAATTTCAATACATCTTCTACTGTGTTTCTTTGCTCCAAGCTCCCTTTTACCCTCAGGATAACAGGCCATTGAACCTGAGGTTGTAATACTGACTAAATGTAAACTCCCGGTGTATGTACACCGAGATATATACACTTCTCGGTGTATATACACCGATATATATACACTTCTCGGTGTATATACACCGAGATATATACACTTCTCGGTGTATATACACCGAGATATATACACTTCTCGGTGTATATACACCGAGATATATACACTTCTCGGTGTATATACACCGAGATATATACACTTCTCGGTGTATGTCCGGTCAGCTTTCTTATAAAAGCTCCTCTGTGTCTTGTAACTAGAAATATTTATCCAGAAATTATATAGCGTGTTTTTTGAAGGTATTTTCAAGTGCCTTTTATTTTTATGGGGCCTAGTTCCCAGGCCTTTCGTGTGTCCACTGTGCGCTACCGTGCACAGGATGGATACGGGTGCACAATAACCACAGGATGGATACGGGTGCACAATAACCACAGGATGGATACGGGTGCACAATAAACCACAGGATGGATACGGGTGCACAATAAACCACAGGATGGATACGGGTGCACAATAACCACAGGATG
The DNA here is from genome assembly GCA_009830355.1 of Cherax destructor. NCBI lineage: Eukaryota > Metazoa > Arthropoda > Malacostraca > Decapoda > Parastacidae > Cherax > Cherax destructor. The sequence goes on from WNWK01021612.1 coordinate 25,410, forward strand.
GATACGGGTGCACAATAACCACAGGATGGATACGGGTGCACAATAACCACAGGATGGATACGGGTGCACAATAACCACAGGATGGATACGGGTGCACAATAACCACAGGATGGATACGGGTGCACAATAACCACAGGATGGATACGGGTGCACAATAACCACAGGATGGATATGGGTGCACAATAACCACAGGGTGGATACGGGTGCACAATAACCACAGGATGGATACGGGTGCACAATAACCACAGGATGGATACGGGTGCACAATAACCACAGGATGGATACGGGTGCACAATAACCACAGGATGGATACGGGTGCACAATAACAACAGGATGGATACGGGTGCACAATAACCACAGGATGGATATGGGTGCACAATAACCACAGGGTGGATACGGGTGCACAATAACCACAGGATGGATACGGGTGCACAATAACCACAGGATGGATACGGGTGCACAATAACCACAGGATGGATACGGGTGCACAATAACCACAGGATGGATACGGGTGCACAATAACCACAGGATGGATACGGGTGCACAATAACCACAGGGTGGATACGGGTGCACAATAACCACATAATGGATACGGGTGCACATTAACCACAGGGTGGATACGGGTGCACAATAACCACAGGGTGGATACGGGTGCACAATAACCACAGGATGGATACGGGTGCACAATAAACTTGCAGCTTCGGCGGCAAAATCTAATCCTAAATCTTTACATTTTTGGATAACCTTTTTTTTTTTAATAGCATTTATATATATAAAAAAATCTCAGTATATAAAGTAATTTTAGTGTGACTTGCATGGTATAGTCTCATGAGAGAGAAAACCTGCACAGAATGCACATGCAAATTTTGTGAAGTATAGCAAGAGTGTATTGGTGGGTGAGAGTGCAGGCGGCACTCACTCAAAACAGATAATGGTCTTAATTCTTACATACTGGCTCACCGGCACTCTGCTCCAAAATTTATAGTGTAAATTTCTCTATTAGTAAACCAGAATTGTCTAAAATAAATATTAAACTTTGAAGAATTTTCATAAATTTGAATACTATGAAATTAAAAAGTTATTTTTTTATTTAAATTAAATGTAATTCGCAATTACCCGTAATGTAGCCATCCATTCCAGTAGTTAGACTGTTGGGTTTAGTCCTGACTCTTTCTCTTCTACTTCAGCTCTTCCTCTCACCGGCTATTCTTCTTCTGTCCCCACTTCCCCCTCGCCCCTAGTGGGTCCTTACCTGAGAGTCTGAACTAACTAACTTAACCGTAAAAGAACATAATTCCCAGTCCTTCTAGAGCAGGGTAGGTACCTGAGCTCACAAGACTGCCATTCCCATTAACCCCCCCCCTGGGGCGGGGAATGTGGCTAGACCTGGGGACAGTTTGTCCCAACGATGAGGAGGTACTTATACCTCCTCTCATGGCACACATTAGTCTGAGATACTCCTGAGAACGGGAGCCAAGGCCGGGCCACCAGAGAGTACCGGCGAATGAAGAAGACTGACCGTAAGCCAGTGGAAGGCCTCGGTCAGTTGACCAAAAGCTCCAGCTGTGGGTCATCATATGACTAAGATCCGCGTCAGGAAACACTTGTCCTGTTTTCTGACAAACCTTACCTAACTCTTTCACTACCCTGTTCTATTTGGTAGTTACGTAAATGCTGCTGCATCATTGTAAACGAGTTAGAGGGAAAGAAGTTTCAATGGGGAGTGAGGTATTAAGTGAGAGTTGCGACATTATTGTAGTGGAGGAAAGTGCCAGTGATGGAGGTGGCAGCAGTGCCGACACTCCGCTGATAAATATGTGATGACGATGATGAGTTATGTCGCTGATGAAGAGACTAAAGTGCCGCTAAGTAACCACTTCAATCATCGGCACTCTGCCTCGTACACTGCCACGGTGGTGACACTACTCAGTCTTGGCCAGGGTTGACACTGACGTTGGAAATACCGTAAAAAATTCAGTGTTAAAATTTAATTCTGCTGATGTATGTGGGAAACATGGCGATGTTTGGACGTGGGGGAGGGAAAGAAGATGAATAAAGGAAGGATAAGAGAACATTGGACGATGTCAAATTAGGAGGAGAGGAAGGGGGAAGAGAATTAGGAGGGAGAGATGGAGGAAGCAGGAGGCCAGCGTAAACAAGAGGTTTGGGCCGGTGACGGCTGTCTGGTTAGTGGACGCTGATGTGACGACTAACAGAACTTCCTTCCCTCCCTTCTCACCCCCTATCCTCCCTTCTCACCCCCTATCCTCCCTTCTCACCCCCTATCCTTCCTTCTCACCCCCTATCCTCTAGGGAAAGGAAGGGGAGATAGGAGAACACGGAAGATACGCAAGTCTTTCGGTCTACAATGAAGTTATTGGCTGAGATAAGTGAGAAACCAAACAGACATGCAGAAAAACATGCATACAAAGGTACGAACAGACAAACAATACGTACCTCGTTTCCTGTACTCGTCTGAATCCATGACGGCAATGGGCGACTGTGGTCTGAAAGGAGAGTGTTATTATGTATATATTTCCACACACATACTGTGTAATATATAAATTACACACATACACGATATAATGTGTGTGTGTGTGTGTGTGTGCGCATAACAAGCCGCCACATGGGGATGGAAATGTTTAGCTCAAGATCTTTTCCACTCTGCGTCGTCGTCAGGAGCTACGCAATGTTGCAAGACTAGCAACAGATAGTAGGAGGAAACAATGATATCTGAGGCAAGGCAGAAGCGCAAAGCGTCAGGACGTGTCACAATCTAGTGACATGGCCTGACGCTTTGCACTTCTGTGTTGCCTCAGAGAGAATTTTCCCTCTACTATCTGTTGCTAGTCTTGCAACATTGCGTAGCTCCTGACGACGCACAGATTGCGAAAGATCTTGAGCTAAAGCAAGCTTTATTGTCATGTTTCACTAAGTAGAGCCACTTGATAAAGCTCTGCACAGAGCGAAATGTTGTCACAACATAGGAGTGCTCTACTAGAAGTGTTTATAACCTAGATGATGGGCCCCTCAAGCAGTTTGTAACACTACATAACACGACCACAGCAACACCTGTGACACACGCTTCTCTTTTACCATTTCCATAATTTCTAAAGTGGCAAGCCGGTAAGCCAGCGGATGGCTTCGGTCAGACGACCAAAATCTCCAGCTGAGGGTCATCATATGAATAAAGACTCGCATCAGGAAACACTTGTCCTGTTTCCTGACAATCTAACCTAACCTAACTTCCGTAGTGAAGTTAGGTTAGGTAAACCAGTTGTTGTTGACCCCAGGAGTCAGTGTAGCTTGTTTTCTGTGTAGTATACATAAGTTCCTGCCAGGGCACCGGGTATCCAGTCACGTGTTACTCGCAGACCTCACATACCACTCATACACCATAACACAATTTCACCACTACTTTTCACACAATAAATCCACACACATATAGTTACACACACACACACACACACACACACATTAACTGGTAGGTCAGGTGTGTCAGGTCAGGCCAGGTAGAGAAGCACTGCAGACAACGTGTCACTCGCAAACTCCACATACACACCCATACACCATAACACACAATTTCACCACTACTATTCACACATACATACACACACAAACATACATACACACACACACATACATACACACACACAAACTAACACACACACACAAAAAAAACTAACACACACACACACACACACACAAAAAACTAACACACACACACACACACAAAACTAACACACACACAAAACTAACGTGCACACACACACACACAAAACTAACACACACACACTCATACACATACACACACAAAACTAACACACACAGGCCCACACACACTCTTTCCCCTGCTCCCTCCTCCCACCTCTCCCCCACTCCCTTCCCTGAACCCCCTCTCTCACCCACCTCCTCCCCCTCTCTCACCCACCTCCTCCCCCTCTCCCTCTCCCATTCTCTCTCCACCTCTGCTTCTCCCTCCTTCACTCTCTCCTCATAATCCCCCCTCTTTCCCCCTCCCCACCTCTCTTCCATTTCCCCACTGTCTTCAGTTTCTCCTCTCCCTCCCTCCACCCCCACACAAACACTCAGGCAATCACACCACAAAACAACCACACAGAATTACATAGTTTTTCACTCTGTGGCATCTTAAAAATAAAAAATAAAAAATGGGGTCCCAGAGAGCAGGACGGAAAACTAGGGGACTGGAGGATGAGTCTGCAAAGGAAGATTTGGCAGCAGAGCTCATGAAAAGGGAACATGAGTGGGGAAGGAAGCTAGAGGAGCTTAGCATGAAAATGAAAGAGAGGATAGCTGCAGAAAGCAAGATAATGGAGGAGAGGATAGCTGCAGAAAGCAGGAAGTGGGAGAAGCAAGTCACAACAGCAGAGGCTAAGATACAGTGATTAGAAGAAGAACTGAAAAATTTGAAACAGCCTAAAGAACTAAAAAGCAATGTGGACATGGTATCAGAAACTGCTACTTCAGTCACAAAGAAGAGGACTGTATAGAACGGAGTGAAACTGTATGCAGAGGCTATATCAGACCATCGTGGAGCCCGAGAGAAAGAGAGGATCACATCAGGAACAATCGAGGGAGTGTAGTAAAAGGGAGAGCTAAGCTATATGTAGAAGCCCTAACAGACCACAGCAGTGCACAGGGAAATTTAAGAAGGGAAAGCGACAGGCCACTGGGCCAAGGGATAACAGACAGTGAAGAGATTGAAGAAAGGAAAGCTGCAATGGAGGCAACTAAATCGAATCAGGGGTTACATAGGGATAGGCAGTGGGAGAATGAAAGAGAGAGATCAGTCTTTGTTTATGGGCTCCAGGAAGCTGAAGGGAAAACTTACGAAGCAAGAAGACAAGGGGAGAAAAATGCGATTGAAAACATCATGAAAGCAATAGGAGAAGATGACATGACCCAGCTGGCAAATTTTCTGAGAATAGGGGGGTTTGCAAGAGGAAGAATCCAGCCAGTCAAAGTAATTTTCAAAGCAGAATTGACTCGAAACAGGATCCTGCAGGAGAAAGCAAGACTAAGGGATATGTCAGAGTACCGGAGGGTGTATCTCGACCGCGACAGAACACGGGAAGAAAGACAGAAACTGAAAGAGAGGGTACAGAGACAAAAGGAGGAAAGAGAATGGACAGGAGAACCAGACTCAGGAGAAGCTCTAATACAACCACCTTCAGATGTTCCCCAACCTGGACAACCCCAATGCAACCAAACAACCTAACCCAAAACACACATGCCATACCCAATGATTCCATCCACCTCATTACAAACTCCACCTTCACACCAACCACCCATAGTTCCCCATCAGATCTCCCACTTTCCCAACCCCAACATACCCCCCAGACTACGGTTTTAGAAAAGAAGTTAAAGATTTGGTATACAAATGCAGATGGTATAACAAATAAATGTGAGGAGTTTCATGAAAGAATAAAGGAGACATCCCCAGACATAATAGCACTCACAGAAACGAAACTCACCAGGATGATAACAGATGCAATCTTTCCACCCGGATATCAAATCCTCAGGAAAGATAGAGGGAGCAGAGGGGGAGGAGGAGTTGCACTGCTCATTAAGAACAGGTGGGGATTTGAGGAAGTGGAAGGAATGGATGGAATGGGTGAAAGGGACTACATAGTAGGAACAATTCAGTCTGACTTAGAGCGTTGAGAAGATAGACTTAGAGCGTTTGAAGATAGACTTAGAGCGTTGAATCTCCACTCTCTGGAGAGACGTAGAATGAGGGGAGATATCATCGAGGTGTACAAGTGGATGATGGGCATAAACAAAGGAGATATTAATAAAATACTGAGGATATCGAACCAAGTAAGAACCAGAAATAACGGATTTAAATTGGATAAATTTAGATTTAGAAAGGACATAGGCAAGTACTGGTTTTCGAACAGAGTTGTAGATGCGTGGAACAATCTTCCGAGTACTGTGATAGAGGCTAGGACCTTGGGTGGCTTTAAAAGAGATTGGACAAATATATGAGTGGGAGGGGCTGGGTTTGATTGGTGTCGTGAGTACGGGAATAAATTCTTAGGTAGTGGTGGTTTTATATGGACCTGCCTTGTATGGGCCAATAGGCCTTCTGCAGTATTCCTCCATTCTTATGTTCTTATGTTCTTATAAAGGCCATAAGGTGTGGTAATTGCTGTAATGTACAACCCGCCACAGAACTGCAGGAGGCCAAGAGAAGAATACGACGAGAGCAACAGAGCAATGGTAGACACACTAGCCGAGGTAGCCAGAAGAGCCCACATGGGAGAGCAAAGTTACTAGTTATGGGTGATTTCAATCACAAAGAGATTGATTGGGAAACCTAGAGCCCCATGGGGGTCCTGAATCATGGAGAGCCAAAGATGGATGTGGTACTGGAAAACCTCTGCATCAACATGTTAGAGACACTACCAGAGAGAGAGGGGGGATGATCCACAAGACTGGACCTAGTATTCACCTTGAGTAGTTCGGACATCGAGGATATCACGTATGAAAGGCCCCTTGGAGCTAGTGATCATTTGGTTCTGTGTTTTGATTTATAGTTGAGCTACAAGTGGAGAGGGAGCAGGAATAGGGAAGGGGGAAACGAAACTACAAAAGGGGGACTAAGCAGGCATGAGGAACTTCCTACAAGACGTTCAGTGGGGGAGAGAATTGGCAGGGAAAACCAGTAAAAGAAATGATGGAATATGTGACAACCAAATGCAAAGAGGCAGAGGAGAGGTTTGTCCCCAAGGGAAACAGAAGTAATGGGAAGACCAGAACGAGTCCTTGGTTCACCTAGAGGTGTAGGGAGGCAAAGTAAGTGTAATAGAGAATGGAAAAATACAGAAGACAAAGGGGCCCAGGAAAATAAAGATATTAGCCGAAGAGCAAGAAACGAATATGCACAGGTAAGAAGGGAGGCTCAGCGACAATATGAAAATGATATAGCATCAAAAGGCACTTGCTTTGAGCGGCAACAGAGACGAACTTCAGCGTCTCAATTCACTACAGCGCACTCACTTGCTTTGAGCGGCAACAGAGACGAACTTCAGCGTCTCACTTTACTACAGCGCACTCACTTGCTTTGGAGCGGCAACAGAGACGAACTTCAGCGTCTCACCTACTACAGCGCACTCACTTGCTGGAGCGGCAACAGAGACGAATCTCAGCGTCTCGCTTTACTACAGCGCACTCACCTGCTTTGAGCGGCAACAGAGACGAACCTCACTAAGGTACTGGGAGGCTCACAGGAACCTCAAAGGTCAGAAGAATAAATCCAAGGTGCTTCAGGAAAAGTGAGAGGACAGTTCGCCATGAAAGTCCACTGAGGATTGAATGCTCACTGACGGATCATTGACCGATCACTGACTGTTGACTCGATGACGACTGAATGACATCTGACTGATCACCGACAGATCATTGCTTGCTGACTCGTTGACTACAGAATACTCTCTCGGTCTCTCTGTCTGACTCGCTGAGTAGATACTGACAGCTGTGTAGCAGGTGGCCCTCATTGGGTACGATGACGTGTTAAGGCGGGGAATTCCTGACCTGTTAACGAGCGGATGGATAGTTAATCATACGCCAAGCATAAAAACCTACCTAGATGTACAGGAGACATACCACTTGCCAGTATAACGCTTATTTTCATAATAATGATAAAGAGACCTTTTTACTGCCATATGCTAAAGTATATAATGATGGGTAAGGGAGAGTCCTGCAACAGGGAAATATAAATTATGAACCTTCACAAACAAATAATATAACTATTACCATAATATTTTAAGGGGTGGGACTGGTGTTTTTAAAGGGAAGAATCCCTATCAGATGACCACATACTCCATCAGCGGTCATCATCTGACTAACACCGGAGTCTGGAAACGTTTGTCCTGTTTCCTGAGGAACCTTACCTAACCTTGAACCTACATGCCAGGTCACCAATTGGTCAAGACCCGGGCCAAGACAGTACCACGAACATCATCCAACTTGAACGTATGCAATTTTAATTTGTTTGTTTATCCTAGGGCCTAGTCAATTTAAACATGTAAATAAACATATTAAATTACATACCAAGATGTGACACTCAACTTTAATTAAGAAATAATCATACAAGCAGCCTCAATAAAACTAATGAACGTATATATGTGATGTAAGAATGAGTGTTTATGTGTATATGAATACATATATGCAAAAAGATCAAGAAAACAGGTGATAGCACACTTTACAAAATAAAAGCGAATTTCCAAGCGCTTTCGTGATCTCACAATCAAATTCCTATAAATAAAAGGAGAGCAGAATTTTATTAAGCCGACATATCTCATTCGCCATTACACCTGTCCCATTATGATGCGGGTGGGAGTGACAAGAATTCGTCACGCCCCTGGAGGGGTGTTCGAGGTCAATGCCCCGCGGCCCAGTCCGTGATTAGGTCTCCCC
>WNWK01021613.1:0-30000 GCA_009830355.1 Cherax destructor
AAAGCCTCTTTTTTTTATTATTAAAAATAATTTAAAATATGATACTATGTATGATAATATGTAACTGTACCTGTGATAAATATACATAATATGCATTTTATGTGCCATAATATTTGTACCTCAAAAACCATCCCATTTTTTTATGTAGATAATTAAATAAGGAATTAGTAAGGGTGGGTTGTGGGACGGGTGGGTGGTTGGGCGGGAGGGCGGGCAGGTGGTTGGGCGGGAGGGTTTTCAGAAGGACGGGCAGGTGGACGGGCAAGTGGTTGGGCGGGAGGGGGTAGGTGGTAGGGGGGGGAGGACGGGCAGGGATTGGGCGGGAGGACGGGCAGGTGGTAGGGCGGAGGACGGGTATGTGGTTGGGCGGAAGGGTAGGTGGTAGGGCGGGAGGACGGGTATGTGGTTGGGCGGAAGGGTAGGTGGTATGGCTGGAGGACAAGTAGGTGGTCGGGCGGAAGGTTAGGTGGTATGGCGGGAGGACGGGTAGGTGGTAACGCGGGAGGACGGAAGGTGGTATGGCGGGAGGACGGGTGGTGGTATGGCGGAGGACGGGTGGGTGGGGGCGGGAGGACGGGTAGATGGTAGGACAGGAGGACGGGCAGGGGGGAGGAGGGGTAGATGGTAGGGCAGAAGGGTAGGTGGTAGGGCGGGATGCGGGCAGGTGGGGGCGGGAGGATGGGTGGTGGTAGGGCGGGAGGGGGGGTAGGTTGTTGGGCGGGAGGAGGGGTGGTGGTTGGGCGGGAGGACACGGTCTTTGGGGCGGGAGGATGGGTAGGTGGTTGGGAAGATGGTTGGGCAGAGGGGGGGGCAGGGGGTTGGGCGGGAGGGGGCAGGTGGGGGCGGAAGATGGGTAGGTGGTAGGGCGGGGGGATGGGTAGGTGGTTGGGCGGGAGGACAGCAGGTCGTTGGGCGGGAGGATGGGTAGGTGGTTGGGAAGATGGTTGGGCGAGAGGAGTGGGCAGGTGGTTGGGCGGGAGGGGGCAGGTGGTAGGGCGGGGGGATGGGTAGGTGGTAGGGCGGGAGGATGGGTAAGTAGTGGGCGGGAGGATGGGTGGGGGTTGGGCGGGAGGTTGGGTAAGAGGTTTACAGGAGGGGCAGGTTTTTGGGCGGGAGGAGGGGCAGGTGTTTGGGCGGGAGGCCCGGGGGTGGTTGGGCGGGGGACGGGCAGGTGGTTGGGCGGGAGAAGGTGCAGGTGGTAGGGCAGGTGGACGGGTAGGTGGTTGAGCGGGAGGTTGGGTAGGTGGTTTAGCAGGAGGGGCGGGTGGGTGGACGGGTAGGTGGTTGGGTGGGGGGGGCGGTGGTTGGGCGGGAGGGGCAGGTGGTTGGGCGGGAGGACGGGCAGGTGGTTGGGCGGGAGGACGGGCAGGTGGTTGGGCGGGAGGAGGTGAAGGTGGTTGGGCGGGAGGACGGGTGGTGGTTGGGCGGGAGGACGGGCAGGTGGTTGGGCGGGAGGAGGGGCGGTGGTTGGGCGGGAGGAGGGGCAGGTGGTTGGGCGGGGGGAGGGCAGGTGGTTGGGCGGGAGGACGGGCAGGTGGTTGGGCGGGAGGAGGGGCAGGTGGTTGGGTGGGATGCGGGTAGGTGGTTGGGCGGGAGGACGGGCAGGTGGTTGGGCGGAGGGCATGTGGTAGGGCGGGTGGACGGGTAGGTGGTTGGGCGGGAGGAGGGCAGGTGGTTGGGGGGGAGGAGGGCAGGTGGTTGGGGGGGTGGACGGGTGGTGGTTGGGCAGGAGGAGGGCAGATGGTTGGGCGGGAGGGGGGCGGTGGTAGGGCGGGAGGAGGGGCAGGTGGTAGGGCGGGGGGGGGGCAGGTGGTTGGGCGGGAGGAGGGGCAGGTGGCTGGGCGGGAGGAGGGGCGGAAATTGGGCGGGAGGAGCGGCGGTGGTGGGCGGTGGACGAGTGGTGTGGTGGTGATAAATGTGTTTGCCTGTGTGAATTGACAGGTTAAAGTGGTGAGCGTATGCATGGTAAACATAATGGTGTGACGACACCTAAAGGGAAGACCCGGGGTGTGTGTGTGTGTTTTGTGTACCCCTTTTTGTGGTTGCAGGGTCGAGACTTGCTCCTGTGTTAGTTACCATTTTGTCCTAGGCACATGTCGATTAGACATAGGCCTGTTGTATGTGTGTGTGTGTGTGTGTGTGTGTGTGTGTGTGGGGAAGCACTTCGAAATGTTTGTGTGTGTGTGTGTGTGTGTGTGTGTGTGTGTTTTTGAGTGTTTAGTGTGTGTGTGTGGGGAATATCTTTCTGCGTGTGTTTGTCTGTGTCTGTGTGTAGGGGGAAGAGGGGAAGGGGGTGCGGGGTGTTCTAACAGGTGTGAAATCCCAAACATGTTTGCCTCATCCTTCTCTCTCTCACCAGGTTCGCCAGGAGCAATAAATCGACCCGTGCAACTACTAATAGGTAGTACACAAACACACACACACACACCTTGAATGCAGATATTGAGGACATCACATATGAAAGCCCCCTTGGGGCCAGTGATCATGTGGTTTTAAGCTTCGAATACACAGTAGAGTTACAAGTGGGGGGGAAGCAAAAAGGGCCAGACAATAACCCAAACTAAAAGAAAGGGGACTACGCGGGCATGAAAACCCCTAAACGGGGTTCAGTGGGACAGAGAACTGGCAGAAGTCAGTAAACGAGATGATGGAATATGTGACAACAATATGAAAAGGAAGCTGGGGAGGGTTTATCCCCGGGTAACAGAAATAATGAAAAAGCCAGGATAGCCCCCTGGTTCACCCAAAGGTGCAGGGGGCCAAAACCAAGTGTGCAAAAGGGAAAGGAAAAGTACAGAAGGTAAAGGACCCAAAAAAATAAGAGCAGTCGTAGAGCCAGAAATGAATATGCACAGGTAAAGGGGGGGCCCAAAGACAGTGAAAATGACGCAGAAAGCCAAATCGCCCGAAGCTTTGTAAGCCCATCAGGAGGAAAACAGTCAAAGGGCCAGGTGATCAGGCTAAGGAAGAAGGAGAGATCGAAACGACAGCGAAGTGTGTGAAACTCAACATGAGATTCAAAAAATGTTCACCGAGGATCAAAAAGGGGCTCCAGAAAGACAGGGTGAGGGGACACCACCAAGTGTTGGACACAATACATGCAACCAGGAAGAAGTGAAGAGGCTGCTGGGTGGGCTAGATACCTCCCAAAAGGGGATGGGGCCGGATCCCTCTCTCCATGGGTCCTGAGGGGCAGAGGTGCTATGTGTACCCCCAACAACAATATTCAACACTTCTATCGAAAAAAAGGGGAAGATTACCTGAGGTATGGAAGACAGCAAATGTATCCCAATCTTTAAAAGGCGACATGAAGCACTTAACTACAGACCAGTGTCACTGACATGTATAGTATGCAAATCATGGAGAAGATTATCAGAAGAGTGGTGGAACACCTAGAAAGGAATGAGCTTATCAACGACAGCCAACACGGTTTCAGGGACGGGAAATCCTGTCACAAACCTACTGGAGTTCTATGAAAGGGGTTTCAGCAGTAAGACAAAAAAAAGGGGTGGGTAGATTGCATTTTTTTGGACTGTAAGAAGGCGTTTGACAATTCCACACAAGAGATTAGTGCAAAAGCTGGAGGACCAGGCAGGGATAACAGGGAAGGCACTCCAATGGATCGGGGTAACTGTCAGGAAGACAGCAGCGAGTCATGGTACGTGGCGAGGTGTCAGAGTGGGCGCCTGTGACGAGTGGGGTTCCACAGGGGGCAGTTCTAGAACCGGTGCTGTTTCTGGTATTTTGAACGACATGACGGAAGGAATAGACTCCCAAGTGTCCCCGTTTGCAGATGATGGAAGTTGATGAGAAGAATTCAATCGGGAGGACCCGGCAGAACTACAAAGGGATCGGACAAGCTGCAGGCCTGGTCCCGCAATTTCTCCTGGAGTTCACCCCACTAAGTTCAAAGTCATGAAGATTGGGGAAGGGCAAAAAGGCCCCAGACGGGCACAGTCTAGGGGGCCAGAGACACAAACCTCAATCAAAGGAAAAGATCTTGGAGTAGTATAACACCCGGCACATCTCCCGAGGCGCCCTCAACCAATTAAAACTGCAGCATGGGGGGCCTAGCAAACCTAAGAACAGCATTTCGACATCTTAATAAGGAATCGTTCAGAACCCTGTACACTGTGTACGTTAGGATATTGCAGTATGCGCACCAGTTTGGAACCCACACCTAGCCAAGCACGTAAAAAAACTAGAAAAAGTGCAAAAGGGTTTTCAACAGGACTAGTCCCGGAGCTAAAGGGGGATGCCCTACGAGGAGAGGTTAAGGGGAAAACGACCTGGGCACTGAAGAACAGGAGAGATAGGGGGGGGATGATAACGATATATAAAATACTGAGATGAATTGACAAGGTGGACAGATACAGAATGTTCAGAGATGGGACACAGCAACAAGGGTCACAGTTGGAAGTTGAAGATTATTAAACACAGGAATGTTGGAAGTATTTTTTTAGTCACAGAGTGGTCAGGAAGTGGGAAAAGCCTGGGAAGTGATTAGTGGAGGCAGGATCCATTCATAGCTTCAAGAAAGGTATGATAAAGCTCATGGCGCAGGGGGAGTGACTCAGTAGCGCCCAGTGAAGAGGCGGGGGGCCCGGGCTATGAATCGACCCTCAACCACAACTAGGTGAGTAAAAACACGTCTAATCGCCATGTGCCTAGGACAAAATGGTAACTAACACACACACACACACACACACACAATAATGCTACACACGGGTAACGTTTAAGATGATCGTGACACAAAGACACAAACAGAAAGGCAGGTAACACCTGTCACTTGAATATTAGAAATTCAAAACCCGGGAAAAAAATAAGTGAAGGAAATCGAACGCCAGAGACCTGGCACCTTGGCATGCTGACCATCGCTACAAAGTGTTATAAGGACTTCAACCACAAACTGCGAAGGGAATATAACAACCGATACAACTGTAAATTGCTGAAAAGGTATACTGGAGCATTTTCCTTCGCAAAAAAAAAAGATTAATGAATGGAATAATTTTAAAAAGGTACATATACTACAACCACAAAGTACAGAAAATATAAGTTATTAAGGAAGGAGCAGCACGAGCCTAGATCTCCTGTAGGAACAAACTGGTAATTACACGGAACATGAGCACGCACACGCATGTGTCACACTTAGTCTCAGTGGAATAAGCAAGAAATGAGAGGGGAAGAACTAAAGGAAAAGGGAGAGAATAAATCTGACAGATTAAGAAGCGTTTAGGAATACATAGAGGAGGCAGCTTAACGGGAGGAAAGACACAGCAAAACACTATTATACAATTTTAAACAGCAACACACTAGCCAACGATGCCTCGTCGTTTGTTTTTTAAAAAAAGATAACGACGTGAAGTATGAGAGACTCTTGGAGTCACAACACTAGAAATCTGAAGATGAAAACATTCCAAGCATGTCAAGGGGTAAATTATTTTACTGCTAGTGTACGCGCGCACACGCCCTCATACACAATACGCCAAGTGTCTATCGATAAATGCCTTTGATAACTGGTAAAACAAAAAGACTGACACAAACACACACACACACTCAGGTCCAGGCACGGACCACTGATTATAGGCCATATTATACCTTGCTCAGCACAGCAAGCATTTCTCACCTAATATGGAGCAATTTCTTGACTCGTTATGGGCGGCCAGAGCATCTATCTGCCAAGACCCCGGGTTTCCATCAAGAGTCTAGAAAATATAATTAAATTCACTTACAACCACGACCTTTATTTTCTAATCCTTTGAATTAAAGAAAATGAAAGTGAGGCTTTTAATTATGCAGTAGTTGACGTGTCTGTGTTCACGTCTGTACGTGAAAACCGGGAGGGAGAGGTAGAGAGGGGGAGGGGGTAGGGAGGGGGGTAGGTAGGGGAAAGGGGAGGGAAAGAGGGAGAGATATGGAGAGGGGAGAGATAGGGGAGAGAAAACTTGAGAGGTCAAGAGGGTAACCCTCCCTTACACCTCCAGTGACTCACAATAAACCTTGTCCCAGAAACGACCACCTGTGCCTACACCACCAGACTCACTCACCTGCACACAAGATTGGAAGCACTGTGTGAACCTATAGGACAGATTTTACACCAAGTCACTAGAGACAGAGACAACTACTGGCTAGCTAGAAAACTGTTAATGCAGTCTCAGTATACAAGCTGGTTAACAACCAAAAGACAAGTCACAGACCAGATGGGGCTTGAGTGTGGCAGGAGAGTCCTAAAACTCACTAAACCACTCGGCCAGCTGGCTCTAATAAGATACACCCAACCAGGTATATTTTATACACACTGGGAGGTCATGGTCACAATCTGGCCCATGCTAACCTCCCTATGATGTCATATCTAGTTGGATGAATTTTTTTTTAGCCAGCTGGTCAGTAGATAACACACTGGCCTGTGAGTTTTAGGACTCACCTTTCCATCGTTCTGTAGTTTGCTTGCAACGTGTTACAATTTCATGACCCAAGAGACTGGCTGAGAAGAGAGGACGAGTGGTAATTCGATTACGACACTGCGACAATACAAAATCTAAAGCAAAAATACTGCAAAGGCACACTAGAAGGAAGACTGCAGTAAAACATCAGGCGTTAATAGGGAAGCAGGAAAGAGGAGAGCTCCATTGTGTGGCAAGAAGTTCGAGGAAGTGAATAAAGAGAACATGGTGTTCTTGGTGGAGAAAGGGGCAACACTGCAAAGTCAAGGAGAGTTACACAAACGTATACTCACAATACACACAACAGGAAAAGATGTGAAAAAATACTTGACTAAATACCACATGTGCTTTAAACCTTTTACTATTTAATTTATATTACAAGACAAGCCACTGGGGGGAAATCTTTAGCTCAGACTTTCACACTTTTAAGTGCATCATCAGAAGCTGTGCAGTGTTGCAAGGGAAGTTGCTGTTGCTGCCCTTGCAACAGTGCACAGCTCCTGATGACGCATTGATAAGTGTGAAAGTACTTCAACTTAAGATTTCCACCCCCGTGGCTTGTCTTGCATTGTTAAGATCGCCTGTCTGCGATTGTTTTGCTTCACTTATACATACATTATCGACAAGTGTTTCTGACAACAAGTAACTAATGTAAAAGACTAAGTAATTAATATTTAACCTTCCTGTGTTACTTATGTCCAATGTGCAATAAGCATTCCCATGTATATTAAACATGCTCATTATAATTTTAAAAATAAAATAAATATAAGTGAACAATATTGGTATTGGAAAATTGGTATCGTCCCAGCCCATTATTAATAAATAAATAAATAAATAAATATAATATATATATATATATATATATATATATATATATATATATATATATATATATATATATATATATATATATATATATATATATATAGTATATATATTATTGTTACCACGAACGAGTGGTATTGATCAATAACAACACTGCGACTACCCCAAGGACTTTTAACTCATGCTGCTTTGGCCCGTTTCATGGTGAGCTTAAATACATGACGCTCTAACCCACAGGACCACGCAATCCTACAAAATTACGCACCCAGCCAAGCTAAGTGTTTTACCGTCATCCGAGGACATACGGTGGTGTGGGTGCCTCTTGAGCTAATTTCATTCTACTGCCTGTATTTTATATTATTGTAACCACGAACGAGTGGTATTGATCTAGCTCATCACCCACACCACCGCATGTCCTCGGATGACGGTAAAACACCTAGCTTGGCTGGGTGCGTCATTCTTTTAGGATTGTGGTCCTGTGGGTTAAACCATCATGTGTTTTTGCTCACCATGAGGCCAAAGCAGCATGGGTTCATACGGCTAGTCGCAGTGTTGATATATATATATATTATATATATATATATATATATATATATATATATATATATATATATATATATATAGGATGGGGTGGTAGGAGAAGTGGAATATTCAAATGGCTTCAGGAAGAAATCCAAATATTCTTCCTTGAAGCCTTTTATCCACTTCTCCGAGGCTATGGAGTCCCAGAATTTGCACTAGAGGTGGACCCCATTCTATATTAAAAAAAAAAAAATATATATATATATATATATATATATATATATTTTATATGTCGTGCCGAATAGGTAAAATTAGGCAATTAGCAAGAATTCGTTTAAAATTAGTTCCTTTCTCAATTTTTTATAATTTAAAGATTTTTTTCATTTATGTTAATGTAAAAATTACTAATTGTGTACCAAAAGAACCTTAAAAACTTACTTAACCTTATTAAAAAAAGCGCAGTTTAATTTAGCCTAATCCAACTAAATATATTTTAGATAAGGTTACAATAATTTATTAATTAACAAACACAATGAAATATTTTTCGTTAGGTTCAGAATGATTTTTGCGAAATTTTTGCATACACAATTTTCGCTTGCCTTATTCGGCAAGAAGAGCATTGCTATTTAAGCCCAAATCACAAGTTTTACCTATTAGGCACGGCATTTATATCGTCCGAATACGATATGTTAGCAGAGGTAGACTAGAGCGAGCTACTTTTTATTTTGTATACCACATATTGTATACCTCTTTTCCTACCCTTAGTGTTAAAAAAATTATAATTAGTGTAGAAGGGATATTTGAAATTGTTTCCACACAAATTATGTGGTAGACAGTAGTGATGATATTACAAAGTGTTAAAAGTATTTAAAAGTATAGAGCACAAGCTATATATCTGTCCTTATAAATAGCTATTAACAAGTTCCTAAATACTCATTAAAGCAGCCAACACTAATAAAATGATCCCAAAATTTTAACCCCCGTCAAATGTTACTACTTAAATATAAAGCGTAGATAGCACGAACCACAGGGTGTCCTCTAAATCATTGCAAGACTCTTCTTAAGCAATTACCTGGACAAACAGTCTTCAGTACCAGCGATCAATGCAGCTCGCCCGCCCCTTCATCAACCTGCAAAACAGGCTTTTATGGGGATCAATTATCGCTTTGTGTAGAGCTTTATCAAACTGTCCCAAGAAAAGCTTCTTTTTTCAGGGGATGTCTGTTTTTCACTTTTTAACCTTCGATGGTATTATTCCAGTTTATCTACAGGTTACCTGCACTTGCCCTTTTTATAAAGAAGTTTCCAAGCTGTTTATATAGTTCCCACGGGGTTCATCATAAGTTTTCCTCGAGTGTATCAGGTGTCTCTGGAGTTGCTTCTTATTTATTAGCTCATCATCCGTCTCCAGTTTTATCCGTTTGTGACGTGATAAAGCCCACTGTGGGGCGAACCGATGTTAATAAACATCGTATTTTATTCTCTCTCTCTTATATCATTCCTCTCCTTTCCCAGCAGTTTATCAGAAGGCTCCATGTACAACATTACACTGAACAGAATTAGACCGATTATCATTACATATTACACTAAACACGCCACCATTAAACAGAATAAGTAGACAGATTTACATTCATGTCTACCTGCAGGTCCTCTCCTATGTGTGGATGAGTGACATGAAGGAGTGGAGCAGAGATCAGAAGAGGAACATATGAAAAGAGGTAGAGATGAGAGGAAAAGCTCAAGAGTCAAGAACAAAGAGAAAAAAAACGAGAGACGACCAGAAAACAAAAATTGAAGAGAAAACAAAAAGAAAAGAGGAGACAAGAAGATGAGAAGAGATCAGAAGGATAGAATGGCAGCAAAACAGAAGACAAAGTAACAAGAGATGAGAACAGCATAAGAGGAACGTGAGACGATAAAAAAATTCAAGAGGAATGAGAGTCGAGAAAACAGAAGTACAGGAGGCAAGGAGATGAGAACACGAGACAAGAACATAAGCAGGTTAGGGGAGAGGAGCCCAGAGAGTGGTATAGGTGAGAATATTCTATCCAGTGAGAACGTTATAAACACCATAATATTGACCTCATTTTTAGCTAAACAAAACATAATATCCAGCCTTTACTAACCTCCTCAGGACGGAGTGTTTACGCAAAGAAATTCCGCCAGGAACCAGATAATGGAACACACATTTACGGTGTTTTTATCTGCTTATTAGACGCTAACTGCCCACCACTGGTGCTCAGTGACTGGGGCAACAAGCCCTCAAGTAGGTATGAAAACACGTAATGTAAACCAAGACTATATATTTTACTTTTCGCCAAGGACTGAGTTTTTTTCTAAAATTCCCATATTAAAACACCAATTTTGTTCATAACTCGCCAAGAAACCTAACTTGCCCTTACCGAAAAATCCTAACTTTGGTTATATTACAAACATAACTCGTCAAACAACTGCGTGCGTTAGTAGATGATAATGCATTTTTTAAAAAGCAGTATGAAGGTAAAAAAACAAGTTACAAAACAAACTTTAATTGAAACAATATTTCGCTCTACGTAGAACTGTATCAAACTCTACACTAGCAAAACTTTGTCCCAATTAAAGTTGCTCTGCAACTTGTCTTCGTCTTGATGCGGTGTTAGTGCCAACCCTTGACGGTGGGTTAACATTTCGTCTAGATTTTAATTACACACGACAACCAGGCGAGTGGAGCTAAGTAACGTGTATCTGTCTTGTAGTTGGCAGACACAGGATCGAGCCTCCACCAATCTATGGTGGTGAGCCACACTTTAGAGTTTAGCGCTTTACAAATGTAGTATTAATAACAACAAAAAAAATATTTTCACAGTTTGGACTATTATAATGGAAACCAATTCTGTTATACACCCTGGATGACAGATCAGATGTTTTTATTGGACTGGTGAATTATGCTGAGAGGATGGGTGGGCGGACAGGTGGAAGGTGTAGCAAGTGGGCTGTGTAGCGAGTGAAGGTACGATGGGCTGTGTAGTGTGAGTGCGGTGGGTTATGTAGTGAGTGTGGGTGCGGTGGGCTGTGTAGGGAGTGCGGGTGCGGTGGGCTGAGTGAGCATGGTAAAGGCAGAAAGACCACGTGTCAAGGAGAACTAAAATAAAGGTCAGCACTTGTCAAACACACCGCAAAAACACACACTAGCTTACGCTCCACAACTGCACCTACAAACATTTTCTCGTAGACTCGCGCAAGCCAAATCCCAATTACAATGGGCATCAGTCAGGGCAGGCTCGCTCCATTACCGACACAAACCACTCCATTCACAACACCAACTCTCGCCGCCCCAATCAACATACCCAGGCTCCTCTTGTGTGTTTACATCAGTGATATTTGTTTCTATGCGTGCAGCTGTGCATGCATGCAGCTTCCACCACAGCCATCTCAACTGTGAGTTGTGCCTGACCACTGGCAGTTTCTAGTTTTATTTGTTATGAAGGATACAGTCCAAAGTATGTTTAATATTTGAGATACAGCCTAAATCTGTCTAATAACATTTGGTTTAAAGTAGTCTGAAATACCGGTCGTCTATGATATAAAAACGTTAGTGTCGTATCTGATTTACCCTTCAACTGTACAATTGTATTATTATTATTATTATTATTATTATTATTATTATTATTTTTATTATTATTATTATTATATTAGCTTAAAGTTGCTGCCTGAATTTTATTTTTTACTCCTATTTTTCAATTTGATTCATTCATAACTCAAAACTCCTCCTCTCATTGGATCCACGTTTTGAACACTCGTAGGGTAACGAGTGCCAGATACTAGGAGCAACTAACATGTCAGGTGCCCTATGACCAAGGTTACTAAACCCATTCCCATCATCATGGATTGACAAAGATAATTTCCCAAAAACCCCGAGTGGAGTAGCCTCAGATGTTCAAGAAGGTGCCTCCTCATTTGAGGACGGCCCGGGGTTCAAGCCCCACCCGTACCGTGGTTTGCGAGTAAAATTATATGAAATTTTGATTCCAGTTCATCACTATCAAACTATAGGTTTTCGTTTATCTTTACAAAGCCTTATAAAATCTTCAAATTTCACACTCTTGTTTGAACGGAGCTTCAAAGAGCCAGTGACATGCGCAGACTGATGTTTGATTCGTCAGGAGACAGGGCATGAGGAGACAGGGCATGAGGCCCGGTCTGTGACCAGGCCTCATGGGCTGAGTGTGGGTGCATTTAAAGTATACGCGCAGTTGCACTCTTTTATATAGACAATTCCCGAAATTGATTTTACGAGATTGCTTTAGAGATCTTGTGATCGGAATCACAATATTATCATTATCAAAGGAAAGCTCTAAAGCAATACGATCATCAACACAGGGAAATGGAATATGTAGGTTTGACCCAGGAGGGGGAGTATACCTACAATTATCTTAATCAAGAGCCCAACACCAGGATGAAGGCGAAACCCTACGCAGAAAACATCTACGCTTAAACCAGGTCTAATTTCACAAACATAACCTACACTTACATTTCATGTACACTTTAAGACTCGGTACATTTACTTAGGCTGAATAAATTACCCAAAAGTCAGTCAAACATCGGCCCCCCCCCTCAAGAATTTAACCCATCCTCTTGTGTTAATCATGCAGATCCGAACGTTTTCTGGTGCTGATCTACCTCTGCGCTGCCAGACGAGTTGCAGTTAATCCTGCACATGCCGCTACTCAGTTGTGTATTTCTGGTGATATGTTTGGTGCTATATTCACTCCCAGCTCCTTTTCACTCCGATATTTGCAGCTTCTTTCCGTCCATGTGGATATGTATTTATTATAAGTTCATGCAACATAACCCAGCTCAACTTAAACATGAAAATAATGTTTTTAAGATTTAAAAGGGGGGTTATGAAACAAATGTTCGAAATGGTGTAAAAATCAACCTAGCAAAATGACAAGAGGTTGCAGTAGCAATATGGATCAGGTACTCACCTAAAAAAACTGCAATAAGAGATTCATTACGCAACGGCCTGTCCCCCAGCACCTAGTTGTGATCACCTTGACCTCTGACCCAAGGCTCCACTCCAGGAGGTTGAGGGGGGAAAATTTTCACCTTGACCCCTGAACCTGGACTCCACTCTTGAAAGAGTGGGTCAGCGGTGTTGGGAGTGACCCGCTACTCCCTCACACCACACTTGGCACTGATCTTATCCGTCACGACCTATATCTCGTGGCACAAGACAGGATGAACCTTTTTATCTGACTGATCAACTTGTCAAGCACTGGGTATTCCAAGTCACACTTACTACACCTATCTTACCCTCGTTACTTCAGTTTCACACTTTATTATACATATATAAACTACAAAATACACGCTCGTATATATATCACACGATGGTCAGAATTCAGTATAACTCACAAGCTCAATAAAAGACAATGTTCTTTGTCGCATAACGGGATGATAAGAGTCATACGGTAAAGGTCGAAAAGCCAGTCATGGTTGGTAGGCAGCAATGGTGCCCACACCCGACCTCTGAGGTAGTCCGACACACTGGGCATGAGCCCCCACCAACGATCAGCTGGGGCCACCCACCCACCCATCCAACACGGCAGTCCCCACTTACTCAATAACACCTGTCATTTCGCCCAATGTTCTGCAGGAAGGGCGAGCTTCAACATCTTTGCTAACTTCTAAGTATATGTATACTATAAAAATGATTTTTTCCAATTAAGTATTTTCAATGAATTTAAAGCGAACAAGAAATGTAAAATTGATTCTGGCGGCCGCATAATGATGTAACCCCAGACACGCGGTCAGTTTCTCTTTTCAAATGTCAACTGTGACTAACAACACCAGTGAAAATTATTCGCATTGCCTACACTGATATTCTAAATGCTCCTCCCAAGAAACAAAATTTGTTATTCACTAATTAAAAAAAAAAAATAATTTAAAACAATTTAAAACCCAATTGATATTCATTTAAGGGATAAATACTTCAGGGATCACATCTGGTGATCGTAAAGGGAAAAGCATACACAAGCGCCAGCACCACCATTCCCCATGGTCTCATCTATACCATAACCAAACTCTGGCCTACTCCTCCCCATCCTTCCTCACGAGCACCTCCTCAATACCCAATCTTATTCAACCATTCACTTACTTTCCATCCTCATCTCACTAAAAAAAATTTCCCAACTCTGAATGTTTCAGTTAAATTTAGGATGTGCATTGGACTGAAGTGCTGCTAGCTAACACTAACACCCTGACTGATTAGGTCATACCTGGTCTGGGACCGGGGCGGGGACGATGACCCTCCAATCATCCACAACCCAATAGTTAACTTTCCCTCACCTGCCCTCTCCCGGCTCCCTGCTGGTATAACTTTTATATTAAATAATACTGTTATTAGAAATAGCTATAGTAATAGAAGTAATTACAGTACAATTATTACAAATATCTAGTATTAACTATTACTAATAGCAACTATTATTAATAACTATAACATGTTATATATCTTATATATTACTATTTAACTATTACAAGTATAATAACCATTACTATTTTTAAGAAGTATTAATGGTAACTATTTCTAGTAGTGGCAGTAATATTACTAAAATAAAAGCATTTAATAGCAGTAGTAGTGGAAAAAATGCATTAATACTATATTACGCAGGTGTTCAGGCGAAAGCAATAAACCCAGGGGGTCATATAACATATAGGAGATAAAAAAAGCAATCAGGTTTCTCCCAAACAGGATAGAGAGAGAGCTCCAGTTTACTGGATCAAAAACTTTTTACCACATCAAGGCACCTCCCCGCATCCCAATGCTGCCATCAAAAGAGCCCCCACTAGTTACCTTGACACCTGTTATTGGAAATTGAAACTCTTAAAGGGGAACCCTAGAAGTTCAATTAGATAAATACCTGTAGGTGAATACAGATCTAGGTGAATGCTGGTGGTTGATTACAGATCTAGGTGAATGCTGGTGGTTCCCTTCACCCTCCCCCCCTCATGTTCACCTTCACCCTCCCCTCTCAGTTCCCCTTCCCCCCCCCCCCCCTCATGTTCCCCTTTACCCTCCCCTCTCATGTTCACCTTCACCCTCCTTCTCATGTTCCCCTTTACCCTCCCCTTTTTATGTTCATTTACCCTCCCCTCTCAT
Source organism: Cherax destructor (assembly GCA_009830355.1). Lineage (NCBI taxonomy): Eukaryota > Metazoa > Arthropoda > Malacostraca > Decapoda > Parastacidae > Cherax > Cherax destructor. The sequence continues at coordinate 14,929 of WNWK01021613.1, forward strand.
GTTTTACCTTCACCCCCCCCCCCTCTTTTCCACCCCCTTTACCCCCCCTCTCATGTCCCCCTTCCCCCCTCCCCTCCCATGTCCACCTTCACCCTCCCCCCCCATGTCCCCCCTTCACCCTCCCCCCTCATGTCCACCTTCACCCTCCCCCCCAAATGTCCCCCTTCACTTTCCCCCCCTTGTATTCACCTTCACCCTCCTTGTTCACCTTCCCCTTCCCCCTCATGTTCCCCTTCACCTTTCCCTCTCATGTTCACCTTCACCCTCCCCCCCCCATGTTCCCTTTACCCTCCCCCCCCTGTTCACCTTCACCCCCCCCTCACATGTCACCTTCCCTCCCCCTCTCGTATTCACCTTCCCCCCCCCATGTTCACCTTCACTTCTCATGTCCACCTTCACCCTCCCCCCTCATGTTTTACCTTCACCCCCCCCCCCTCTCTTGTTCACCACCCTCCCCCCCTCATGTTCACCTTCACCCTCCCCCCTCATGTTCACCTTCACCCTCCCCCCCTCATGTTCCCCCTTCACTCTCCCCCTCTCGTTCACCTTCACCCCCCCCCCCTCTCTTCACCTTCACCCTCCCCCCCGTTTACCTTCCCCCCTCCATCTCTCATGCCCCTTTCCCCTCCCCATCTCTGTTCACCTTCCTCTCCCCCTCTCATGTTCACCTTCACCCTCCATTTTCATGTTCACCTTCACCCCCCATCTCTCATGTTCACCTTCCTCTCCCCCCTCTCATTTTCACCTTCACCCTCCCCCTCTCATGTTCCCCTTCCCCCCTCCCCTCTCATGTTTTACCTTACCCTCCCCCCTCATTTCCCCCTTCCCCCCCCCCCCTCATTTCCCCTTTTCCCCCCCCCCCTCATGTTCACCTTCCCCCCCCCCCCTCATGTTCACCTTCACCCTCCCCCCTCCTTTTTCCCCCTTCCCCTTTTCCCCCTCATGTTCACCTTCACCCTCCCCCTCTCATGTTCACCTTCACCTCCCCCCCTCATGTTCACCTTCACCCCCCCCCCTCATGTTCCCCCTTCACCCTCCCCCCTCATGTTTACCTTCACCCTCCCCCCCTCATGTTCCCCTTCACCCCTCCCCCCCTCTGTTTTTTCCCTTTCCCCCCCCCCCTCTCATGTTCACCTTCACTCTCCCCTCTCGTTCACCCACCCTCCCCCCCTCATGTTCACCTCACCCTCCCCCTCCTTAAATTTACCTTCACCCTCCATCTCTCATGTTCACCCCTTTACTCTCCCCATCTCCTGTTCACCTTCACTCCCCATCTCATGTTCACCTTCCTCTCCCCATCTCATGTTCACCTTCCTCTCCCCCCTCTCATGTTCACCTTCACCCCCCCCCTCTCATGTTCACCTTCACCCTCCCCCCCTCATGTTCACCTTCACCCCCCCCCTCTCATGTTCACCTTCCCCCCCTCCCCCCTCTTTTTCCCCCTTCCCCCCTCCCCCTCTCATTTCACCCCCTTCCCCCCTCCCCCCCTCATGTTCCCTTCACCCCCCCCCCCCTCATGTTCACCTTCACCCCCCCCCTCATGTTCACCTTCACCCCCCCTCCATGTACACCTTCCCCTCCCCCCTCGTATTCACCTTCACCTTCTCTTCTCATGTTCACCCACCCTCCCCCCCTCATGTCCCCTTTACCTTCCCCCTCTCGTATTCACCTTCACCCTCCCATGTTCACCTTCACCCCCCCCTCTCATGTTCCCCTTCCCCTCCCCCCCTCATGTTCACCTTCCCCCCCCCCCTCTCATGTTCACCTTCACCCTCCCCCCCTCATGTTCACCTTCACCCCCCCCTCTCATGTTCACCTTCACCCTCCCCATCTCATGTTCACCTTTACCCTCCCCCCCCATGTTCCCTTCACCCCCCCCCTCTCATGTTCACCTTCACCCTCCCCCTCTTGTTCACCTTCACCCCCCCCCTCCATGTTCACCTTCACCCTCCCCCCCAGTTCACCTTCACCCCCCCCTCTCATGTTCCCCCCCACCCTCCCCCCTCATGTTCACCTTCCTCTCCCCCCCTCGTTCACCTTCACCCCCCCCCTCTCGTTCACCTTCACCCTCCATCTCTCATGTTACCTTCCCCTCTCCCCATCTCATGTTCACCTTCCTCTCCCCTCTCATGTTCACCTTCCCCTCCCCCTTTTTATTTCACCTTACTCTCCCCCCCTCATGTTCACCTTCACCCCCCCCTCATGTTCCCTTCACCCCCCCCTCATTTTTCCTTCACCCTCCCCCCCTCTTGTTCCCCCCCCCCACCCTCTCATGTTCCCCTTACCCCCCCCCTCATGTTCACCTTCACCCCCCTCTCATGTTCACCCACCCTCCCCCCTGTTCACCTTCACCCCCCCTCTCTTCACCTTCCCCTCCCCTCTCATGTTCCCTTCACCCCCATCTCTCATGTTCACCTTCCTCTTTTTCATGTTCCCTTTTTCTCTCCCCATCTCATGTTCACCTTTACTCTCCCCCCCCATGTTCACCTTCACTCTCCTCCTCTCATTTTACCTTCACTCTCCCCTTCTCATGTTACCTTCCCTCCCCCTCTCATGTTACCTTCACCCTCCCCTCATGTTCCCTTCCCTCATGTTCGTCTTCAGCTTTCCACTCATGTTCACCTTCCCTTTTATGTTCACCCCCCTCTCTCATGTTCACCTCCCCCCTTTTGTTCCCGCCCCGCTTTCTTATGTTCACCTTCACCTCCTCTTATGTTCCCTTCCTTTCTCCTCTTATGTTCACCTTCCCTTTTTCCTCTTATGTTCACCTTCACTTTCTCCCCTTTGTTCACCTTCACTTTCTCCCCTTATGTTCACCTTCACTTTCTCCTCTTATGTTCACCCACTTTCTCCCCTTATTTCACCTTCCCTTTTTTCCCCTTATGTTCACCTTCACTTTCTCCTCTTATGTTACCTTCACTTTCTCCTCTTATTTACCTTCACTTTCTCCTCTTTTCACCTTCACTTTCTCCTCATGTTTTACTTTCTCCTCTTATGTTCACCTTCACTTTCTCCTCTTATGTTCACCTTCACTTTCTCCTCTTATGTTCACCTTCACCTTCTCCTCTTATTTCACCTTCTCCTCTTTTGTTCACCTTCACCTTCTCCTCTTATGTTCACCTTCACCTTCTCCCCTTATGTTCCCTTCACCTTCTCCTCTTATGTTCACCTTCACCTTCTCCTCTTATGTTCACCTTCCCCTTTTCCTCTTATGTTCCCCTTTCCCCTTTTCCTCTTATGTTCACCTTCACCTTCTCCCCTTATGTTCACCTTCACCTTCTCCTCTTATGTTCACCTTCACCTTCTCCTCTTATGTTCACCTTCACCTTCTCCTCTTATGTTCACCTTCACCTTCTCCTCTTATGTTCACCTTCACCTTCTCCTCTTATGTTCACCTTCACCTTCTCCTCTTATGTTCACCTTCACCTTCTCTTATGTTCACCTTCACCTTCTCTTATGTTCACCTTCACCTTCTCCTCTTATTTCATTTCACTTCTCTTATGTTCACCTTCACCTTCTCCTTATGTTCACCTTCACCTTCTCCTCTTATGTTCACCTTCACCTTCTCTAATATTCACCTTCACCTTCTCTTATGTTCACCTTTTCCCTCTTTTGTTCACCTTACCTTCCCTCTTTGTTCACCTTCAAGCCCCCTCTCATGTTCACCTTCACATTGCCCTCTCATGTTCACCTTCCATTGCCCTCTCATGTTCACCTTAAATTGCCCTCTCATTTTCCCCTTTCCCACATTGCCCTCTCATGTTTTCCTTCCCCTCTCATATTCTACAACGCCCCTCTTAATTCGTTTCCCTGTATCAGGTGAAAAGTGGGGGAAAAGGAGGGGAGGGGGGAGGGGGGGGAGGCGAGGGCAAAGGGGGCGGGGGAGGGGAAAGGAGAGAGGGAGAGAGGAGAGAGAGAGAGAGGAGAGAGAAGAGAGAAATACTGACAAAAAAATTACAATATATTTAAAAAAAAATATAACTGTAAAATAAAATAAGACAATAAAAAAGGGAATACTGGCCATAAAAATGAGACGGGACGAGAGGTAGAATGGGGGTGACGGAACAGGATAAAGGTCAACCACCAACAAGTGTTAGGAACTGAAAGATCTTGAAAACAAAGTAAAAAGGAGATAAAAAGCTTTCCAGTTCTTTATTGATTTTTTTTTCAGTGGTGGTGGTGGTGATGGTGTTGGTAGTAGCGGTGGTGGTGGGTAGTGTGGGCGATCATGGTGCGATGGTACAGTGGTTTTGGCAGTGGTAGTGGCGTAGTGATGTGGGGGAAATGGTAGTGATGTGGCGGTTATGGTTTGGAAAGGTTGTGGTAGTTGGGCGTGGTAATGGTTGTGGTAGTGGCGGTAGGTTTTGGTGTGTGATAAATACTTTTTTTAATTTCAGATGGCCCCCCTTTCCTGGAAAATCAGAGAGTCGTCAAAAAAAAAAAACGAAGGAAATTCAGTGCAGTTACCCCCGGGCCCGGGAGACTACCAGCAAATTGGGCCCGGAACTGTGGGCTGGGTGGATTGGGACTTTAGTGTATGTTTCACTGATCCTCATTGAGGTAGGTTACCAACAGGCCCGGGCCCGTCTTCAAAATCGCCTGACGGCACCTAAAGTCAGTACCTGACCAACCGGCTGTGGTTCTACGTCGGTTTGCGTGCCAGCGAAACAGCCTGGTTATCAGGCCCTGATCCCCCCCTAGGCCTGGTCACGACCGGGCCGGGGGCTTTCACCACCGAAACCCTCCCAGGTATACCCCAGGTATGGGGATGGAGGATTACATTGATATGTGGGGTTGCGAAAATGGGTAGGTAATGTCTACAAAAGGGGGTTCCCAGACTGCATCTATAAAGATTTTCAGCTGTTTCTAACTGATACATTGATTTGTCATGGTGATCAGCTGGTCACTGTTGCTCCTTCAGGCCCCGGGGTGAAACCCTAAGCCCCCAGAATTATTCAATTTCTTAAACGTTAAAACCTGTCATAATGGATCCATAGTTTCTTAAAGCGTTAAAACCTGTCATAATGGACCCTATTTCTTAAAGCTTTAAAAACCTGTCATAATGGCCCTGGCGTGGTGTTGGATAAAAATTGCACAAGCATTTTCTTAAGGTAATTAATATTAAAAATTTAAATATATAAAGGAATAACTTCACCTTTATTCCTTCCTGTAATTATAAGTATAAACTAACGGATGGAAGTTACTCTCTTTGTGTAAATGATTAGTGAAATTTTAAGAGGTTTCCCCTATCGCCTATAAATTTTCCCCAGAATCAAGAAACAAATTTATATAGGGAAAAACGAGACACATGGAACCCTGGTGTTCAAGATCAGAGTAGTCTTGGTTACATTACAGGTGTTTAATTGGTATTGTATTACTTGAAAAAAGTAATGTGGTCTTAGTAAGTTGCAGAGCCAGCAACAGGATATTAATCTCACAAATGATGCCAAAATAATGGTGAGATGTTTTCGATGATTCATCTATTTATTCTATTAAGATGAGTAACAGTAAAGGTGCTAGAACTGTTTGGGGAAAAAAACATTTTACTTTTTCTGAAACTGCTTTTTTTGCTTACTGTCACTGTTATATTTTTACAAATTTAAATATCCATTTCCAAACTTTCTGTTAACCCTGAAATGAAGTGGGCACCCCAGTCCCATTCTTAGGTCGACAAAGCACCATACAATGCCATACTGTCTTCTCCCTGCTGCCATACTGTCTATACTCCCCCAGCCGGAAAAAAGGGGTGAACCAAAAAAACCGCAAACAACGGAAAGGAAGGAAAAATAAGATTTGGGGAAGATAAAGGGAGGCTCAATTCTCTCAATTAAAAAAAATGCCCTACCTGCTCTTTTAGTAATAGAGTAGACTTGAATGGAGATAAAGTTCCCCAGAAGAGACAAGGAAATGGGCTAAAAACGGAAAACCCAAAAAGGAGTCTGAAAAGGCATTTGGCAAATACCTTCCTCCGATAGGTATGGATCTTAGGGTAGCATCGCCCGGGAAAGACAGTAGGCATCCCATCAGAGTTTAACTTTCCCCATGGGTGATAAGAATATTTACTTTGTAAAAAACAGTTTACACCTCAGTGGGTTCTTAAAAAATTTAAAAATAAAAATAGTAATAACCCCAATAAAACAAAAAAAATAACCATTTCCAGTTTTAAACCCAAAACAATTTATGCACCACATGTGACGTGTTTCAATGGGGATTGCGTAGCTTTTTACATATTTACTTCCATTATGGGCTATCACCCCATGATCACATTTGCTAAAAGTTTGCAAAATCTGTATAAACCACTTCATTTTTTTTTTTTCCAAAGGCTAAAGAGACTGTTATGCTTATCTAACAGCTGTGGCATGGAATATCTTCCTGGTTTAAATCCATGTTGACTTGAGCGAAGGTTTTGATTTTCCACAAAGACACCAAAAAAAGCGTCTTAGCACCATTTCAAAAAACTTTTGATATGCGTGTAATGCTACTAGTCAGCAATTTTTGCTATAGCGCTGTTTCCTCTTTTTTTTCTGTTAAGGAGGCTATCTACACCCAAAGCCTCGGAAATTCCCCCCTCACTCCTCCTCCCAAGAACACTAAGCGCTCGTGCTAATGGTACTTTGCATTTCTTTATAAATACCGAATTCAGGAATTAGGTCTAGGTGCTGCGTGCACAAGTTTGCCTTTATTTGTCGAAGTCTGGATTATTTGTTTTTAAGATTCATAATTTGTAGAGTGGGCAGAATTAATCAAGAAAATATCTGGGTTTAAATTTTTTTTGTGTCACAATTGGATTGTAACACTGATCGTACTGTTCTTTCAGGTTTCGCACATTTGCTTGTCATCCATTTGATTTTCCTTAAGTCGAAGACCAATAATGTTAAAAACTTCTGACTTGGATTTTTGTGTGTGTGTTGGGGTTTTGTGTGTTGGGGTTTAACCTATATGTTTTCGGGGGGCGAATCCCGCTCCCGGTCCCCCCTTCTATGCTGGTCCTACTAGGTCCACTGCATCCCGGCTCTAAGTGAAACAAAGCTAAGGGGTAGGAGAGTTTCAGTGGGGAAAAAAAAAATGGGATTAGTTCGGGGGTGGATTTCTAAAAATTGGGAGCAAAGGGAAAGGGGTCAATAATATTGAAGGATAAGTAATGGCAGGAAAAGTGGAAATATAAATATATAAATTAAAGGATTATGTGGGTAAAAGGGGGGGTTTAATGTAAAAAAGTAGGGTGTGTAAAGGTTGAAAGTTGAAAGTGAACATACAGTCCTAGTCACGGCATTATACTCCCCCTCCCCCACACATACCAAAACACAAAACACATATCATGAAAGATTATAATATATATATTTGTACACTTATTGAGGTTTTAATACTTGGTGTTGTGTTCTTTCCTTTAATAAATCCCTCAGCCGTGTGGAACACTCCAAATTTCCCCCGGGGGGTTTGGGGGGAAATATATTATTCCATGCCTCATGTAGACAGCCTCCAGCCGCGGGATGGAACTGATATCCTTGTCCAGTAAATTTCGTTTCACTATTGCCCAAGGGGGTTTTCAATAGGGTTTAGGTCGGGGAAATTGCCTGGCCAGTCTTTAAAAAAACACCACTTCACAGTCCTAAGCCACTGAACTACAGATTTGGCAGTATGACTGGTGCATCGTCCTGCATAAAAACTTTAGCCCCACCTTGTCAAACGCCTCAGGTAAATTGTCACACAAAAATTTCGGGTAATTATCCCCGCAATGCACAACATATTGGGGGGTTTTGACATGCCATCTCATTTATACCTATGTATCATTGTATAATGTCTACCTATGTATCATTGTACCATGTCTACCTATGTATCATTGTACCATGTCTACCTATGTATCATTGTACCATGTCTAAATAAACTATTATTATTATTTTTAACTGGTTCACACGGGTTTTGGGGCACAATGAGTTACCCACTTTTGCAAAGGCCCCCCAAACCATGGAGTCTGGGTGTTTGGTGGTCACACAGGTGTAACCCCGGGGCAACCCTCTGGGCCAGTAAACGTCCCCAACGGTTTTTTAGGTGACGGTGAAAAATTTATTCATCACCTCAGTGGGATAAATTTTATGACCTCTGGATGGCTTTTTTTTTAAAATGATAAATAATATCCTACTGCCTCGCATGTCAGTGCAAAGGGGGGTAATCCTCCATCCCATCCTTTGGGGATTTGTCACCCTATATTCCTCCTGTTTGCACTAGACAAAAAAATGAAAGCATATATTAGACATCCCACGGATTGTCAATGGGGCAGTGTAATAACACGCACCCGTGGAAACAACGTTGGCAAAACGCTAAACGCGGGGGTTTTTTTGGAAGCCGGGGCTAACCAATAACCATTTTTCCCCCTGCTTATGATATATTACTTGTTTACATTTTTTTGGGGAGGTTTTAAATAAAATTAACTTTAAAAACAATTACACGTCTAATAGAAAAATATGAAAATTCACTGGCATGGGGCTATTTCGCGTCTGAATAAACAATCAGTTAATAGGCAACAAGAACGTCGGCAAAACCCGACGGGTGTGGGTGCTTTGGGGAACGTTATATTTCTCGTTTAATATCGCCGGGTTTCTTTATGACATCCTGTTAAACAAAGATCATTCATTTTCAGCGCAGTTCAAGCGTTCTCGTTGTTGTTCATGTGGTATAGCATGTTCAAGTGTATTCCCCCAAAACCCTGTCCCGAGGGGCATGACTCACCGAAATGGTCTTATGACCTCAACTGTTGCATGGTACCACACTGCCTCGACGCATAAATATCATTAACAATATAATCCTCACTATCAAAAGGGATTATCAGCAACTACTATCCCATCGCCGTTGTCCTTCTATAAAACATCACTGTTATTTTTTTTTACCATAAAAATCACTATCACTATAAGGAATATCATCACCACCACCACCCCACCAACACCATCACCTTCCTGGGCGGCCCTGACGTCAAAAGGGCCCTGGTGGGGGGGCCCCCCTCCCTTTGCTGCCCAAATGCTGGTCCATTTTGCCCCGAGCCTCCTTTAAAATGCCTGGGACCCCAAGCATCACTCCCTGTCTAAACCTAATCAGACGTCATTCTATATTTTCTTACCATCCTCCTTCAATCCCACCCCGAAAAACACCTGGGCGCACTAAAAAACACATCAGGCAAAGTGTCTAGGGACAGGTGCCTTTGGGAACTGGTAACACACACACACACACACACACACACATTGCATAGAGCCCCTACTTGGTCAAGCCCTAGTACGTGAAACGAAAGGGTTTGGGAAAGGGTTTTCAACCCGATTAGTCCAGAACTGAGATTAAAGCACTAAGAGGAACTAAAACCCGACGTATATGGCTGAGAGGACAGGGAGATATAACGTCATACAAAAATTTAAAAAATCGCGAATCTCGGGGGGGTTGAAAAGTGGAAAAACTTAGATGTGGCAGTGATGGAGGCAAAATCAATATATAGCTTCAAGAGTAGATTGATGAGGCCCAAAAGCCAGGGGGCCGAAAATCTCGACCTCCCCGAAACACAATTCGGGAAATACAGTTTGGTGGTATACAGAATTAACTAGACTCATAACATTAACTAGGACAGGGATCACTGGCTTTACATTCACTAGTATATAATGAAATCAGACGATTTTGTACCTAGTTGGGTGAAGCTCTTAAAGTAAAGAAATGGGAATATCAATGACAAATGAAACGGGGGGCTGAACTAAAGGGGAGCCCAAATTTTAAAGGGAAAAGGGGACCCAGAGCATGCCCAGAAACTAACTGGACTGAGAGATAAGATGGAAAAGACGGGGAAATAATGTTAAATGATCTCTGTGAAGAGATAAAAGGGGGAAAAAAATTTTGGGAAAAGGGAAAAATACAGAAGAAAAAAAGGTCCCTAGCCCCCAAAGGTGTAAAAAACTGAGAAGGGATCAAAGGAAACTGTAGACAAAACAAAAGGGAAATTTAAAAGGGGGAAGGGGGGGGAGAGGGTGAAAAATAATCGTGAAGGCAGACGGGGACGGGGGAAAGGGCAGAGGCAGTAATAAGATCTTTGCAGTAGGTACAGGGATAACAGGAGCAGCAAAGGAACTGTTAACAATGAAAGGCCAATCTGGTTGGAAATAAATGAAAAAGAGTAAGGCCAGTTTTGATCCATGGACTAAATTTATGGGGCCGATGTGGGGACCAATAACACTGGTCAACAACCAAAATGCTTCGAGACCAGGTAGCAGTTTCCAACTAATTTTAGGTCACTGATAATAAATATCATGGTTAACATTGTTTTTGGGCTCTACTTTTCAATATACACCTACGTGTCAAAACAGATTTCAACAGGCTTGCGGCAGTGTGTTTCTTCCCACACTCACAGTCTCAAACCTTCATTATTGTTCCAGCAGTCATAGAAGGTGGTTGTGCTGTGAAAGTTTATATTTTGAGGTGAAAGGTAGATGTTTTTTCTTAAAGAAATTTTACACCAAGTACTGCTGCTTTCTATGTGAATGGGACAGTCGTGAAAGAGGGTTGCCACTACATCGGGAAAACTGGCCACCTTGTCAATCATTGGAGTCTGGGATGAACAATGTTCAACACCCCACCTCTCGTTAAAACCAAACAAAATTTTTACCACCACTAAAATAAAACTGGGGCTCATGAAAAACTTTGTAAAAGCTATGGACAAATCCAGTCAGTGATTAAAATTATTTAACATAAAAATTTTTCCCCTCTGAGGCCTTTAAGATAAAAGGGGAAATCTTAAAAGGGCCTCAGATTCGAGAGCTTCTTAAAGATGGTGACTTTGAATCAGACCTTCATGGGGGGGAAAGCTGCTTGGAAAGCATTCAAGTTAGTGGCGGGGATTTCTCGGAAACAGAAAGGGGAAAGGGAACTATGAAAAAAAGGTGGAAAACTTCATCAAAGGGTTACAAAAACATGGGGTGAACATGTCACTTAAAATTCCTTTTTGGACTCACATTTTGATTTTTTCCCCGCGAACTGTGGGGCGGTTCGCGAACATGGCGAAAGGGTTTTTACCAAGATATTTCAATAATGGAAAAAATGGTCAAAGGGGGAAAAGGGTTTTTAAAAATACTTGCAGCCTATTGCTGGACACTGGCAAGATATGATTCTTCGGCCCCTATAAGCGTCAAGCAAAAAAGGGAAAAGAGTAGGTACGGTTTAGAGTTTAAAACATACTGATATATATTGTACGTTAAAAAAAAATATTAAAGTCTCGTATCTTTAAACCTATAGCCAATAAGCATTTTTTAAGGTGATATCTGGATTCAGGACAGGAAATACATACGGAATTAAATAATCTCATTTAAAAAAGCATACAACTTTTCAAAAAATGTTGACCAGTGATAATGAGATTTTGGTGGAGGCACAAGCTATTAATTAAGGCTATCAATGAGGGTGACAGGAAAAGGAAAAAACAACAGTGACAAATTTTCAGAGACTTGGAAGGTCTCAACGACAAAAAAGTGTCCACTCAAAAAGACCCTTACAACAAAAAAAGGCACAAGGCAGAAATATGCGTTAAAAAAACCACTATGACGACGGGGTTTTCGTCAAGGGGATTTGATTAAAACAGAACATAAAAAAAAAAAAGAACAGTCGGGGAGATAATAAAATCTGACAAACACGGGGAAAGGGGAAAGGGGAAAAGGGGGATAACAGGTGCAGAATCTCAACTTTCATGTTACACCATTCAAAACACGAACCTCCTCAAAATACAACTCAGAACCAGCTTTCCCTCCCCATAGCCCCATCACCACCCACAATCCTTTTTAAGAAATGGAGGGAAAATGCAGATGTATGGAACGAGACCAGTTTTAGAAGTCATGCTCAATGAAAATAAAACAATACCTATGAGGATTTAATAGGGTAAACAGGCATAGACAGTTCGAGAGGTGGAAAAAAATGATACAAGAGGAAATAAAGTTGGAAGTTAAAGATACACGAGTCAACGGAAAATGCGACTATTTCTCAGCCTGGGGGGGTATAGAAGTGAAATGACCTTGATGGAGTAGTAAGGTATACACAGCTTTAAGAATGGGGATGACAAGGTCCCGGGGGAAGGGAACAAATACGCCAAGGGTAAGGGTTTAAAAGGCAGGGACAGGAATGGGACCCCTACATCTGAACCCAAACTCTCCTTGTAGTTTCAAGGCACGGGACCTGTGCACCAACACTAAGATACTTTTTTGGGTAACTTCAGCACAACACGTGGTACTAGCAGGGCAATTTAGTGTGGTCTGTATTTAATCTAACGGGGTTTCATGTGATTTTTTTTATGTTCAATCTACTACATACAATAATTTAATATGTTAAAGCTTGTTTTGTGTAATGTGAACGTAAATATTTCCAAGGTGAAATGTTAGTCTTAAAGTAGTATAAAAAATGTTGACGATGAATCGATATGGTTTCTTTTTTGCTTACCAGATATACACAGCATCACCAACAAAGCCTTGGACACGTTACTTCACACAACAGATACATAAACTCGAAAACCAAGCCAGCTGTACTGAACATATGACCAGAGGAATACATCAACTAAATAGGGCTGGTAACTTAGTCAGCCTGAAGAATTTATGAACTATATTCAGAAACCTTACCAAAATCATTCAGGACTCTATATACCACAAGTCAGAGCTCACAGAATTAAGCAGCACCAGAAGGGCCCAAACCTGATTTAAGCATGTACACTTTACAAGTTTAATGGTTTATAACCGGAGTACTCCCGGAAAGGGTTGACCTACTATGGTTGAGAAACTGAAGCTGATGACATGAGCTGACAGAAGGATTAGAAAAGACAGACATACCGTAAAAGACACTCAAGAAATCTGTTATGGAGGGCAGGAACAAATTGTTTGAAAGATGTGGATCGCGGTTATGTTTTCTCCCGGCAGGAGAAACGTAGCCCTAAATAAATTGCCAAACGTTGCATATGTGTCCATTCATCTGAAAACATGAGCTATCTAATGAAAATTTGCTCTGTTGTTTTTATTTTACCCTTCCACTAACATGCTAATATAAATTACACACAAAAATGAGAAAAACTTTTTACAGATTGAGAAAATACAGACTGATAACAGACCCCAAAGAAACAAAACTGAAAGCATCATGCAAAGGCAAGGAAAGATCAAATAAAAAGCCATTATTGAGATTTGAAATTTCCAAAATACTTCTCCTTGGTATTGACCAAACACGGCCTCTGGTATTGCTTAAAACAGGTGGGTTCTTCACCGTAGTTAAAGAAGAAATGAAGACAATAGTCCTCACCGTTTAGTTGTATCTGAAAACTAGAGATCGCATCTATACTGCATCAGCTAGATACGTTTACTACATAATGATGAGTGTAATTTAAGAAATGACTCACTGTGACCTCAAGGAATTTGAAAACGATAGGGTTCATGGAATTAGCCAAGGGTGCACAACAAACTATTAACTAAATGCCTGAGACCATAATTATTACCTATCTCTGCAGGCCCTCCAAAACCTGTAGTCACAAAGTAAATGCCAAATTATACTCAATGTTGAGGATTCTTCATACGACATCGTGAAAATTCGCCAGACATCTTGTAACCACCTTCAACTTACGTCATAGGACATTCAACAACTGTGGCTCCTAGCTGGCCATCGTGCAGCTGACAGCCATTTATCTGATTTAGCTGCAAGATGCACCGCTCTAAGAAAGCCAGAACAATACAGCTAGATAGATTCTTCTGAGTCATGTGGACACGAGACAGATCATGACTATCTTGACTTAATAAGTTACAAATTTAGCACTCGCTCTTTACACACTATTACAACTGATGCTGATATTACCACTAGCACTGTTACAACTATTACTGTACTATTAAAACTACTATAACTACTGCTCATAATACAATTACAACTACTACTACTATCAGTAATAAGATTAATATTACACTACTATTATAACTGTTACTACTACCACCACTACTAACAGCAACATGAGTGGTTTACGTCGCATTACACTACCGGTTAAGGATACTTCAAGAACTAAGGTAGGAATTAAAGTAAACTTTCAGCATATACACACAGTAATACACACTTGGTGCATACAACTTTGGCAGCAACAAACTATTATCAAACTATAAAAACGAAAAGACTAGGCATATTTTATATGAAATATAGCTATATAATTATAGCAGTAAAAACACGTATATGCATTTGTTCATTTATATTTATACGCCAAACACTGTATTGTGGGTCATTCAGAGAAGGGCGGTGGAGGCGATCCTACGTCTAGGTAAATTAACACATATGCAACATTGGGTAACTTTATTGAGGAAACGTTTCCCCACAGTGGCTTCATCAGTCCATAAAAAGGAAAATCGTGAAGAACGGGGGGTGTGAGGTTGTCAGCCCCTCAATCTTGAGTCGATTTTGTCAGTCCATCAATCTTGATGGACCCCACATCGATTGAGGAGCCCCCCCTTCTCAGTTTCCCGGATGGACTGACCCGGTGTGGCGTTTCCTAAAATCCCCAAGTGTTGTAATTTTAAACCCAAATCGGGTTCTCTGAACCATTTTCCACCCTCGTCTACTTGAACGCAATAAAATTAATAATAATAATAATAATAATAATAATAATAATAATAATAATAATAATAAAAATTTGATGCTTGGTACTAAAAGGGCCAATGGTTACCCAAAAAAGGGAATTTTGGCACTACAAGGCCCCGGCAGGAGAACAATGTTATTCCCCATCAGAGCCAGACGGACGCCCAGTTAATGCCGAAAAGTTTCCTCTAATTTCGATTTGTTGCCTTTACGAGGGCGTAAACGATTTTTTTCCGGGGCCTCGGATGTGCTTACATTAGCTATTTTTTTTTAAACGGAACAAACAACCCACAAACACTGATGTGGAGTGGAAGGCCCCTGAGGTGGGGGGGGTTAATGGTCCCAGTGTGGAAGCTTGGAGTGGAGGGTCCTAACTGAAGTGGTGTGGACCGTGAGACAAATGTGGAGAACAAAGCTAATGACGACACATGATTTATGTTTTTTTTTTATTAATAACAACTTCAACGTCGTTAC